>WYDI02040764.1:0-16464 GCA_009867235.2 Psittacus erithacus
TGTGGCTGCCCCATCCCTGGCAGTGTTGAAGGCCAGGTTGGACACAGGGGCTTGGAGCAAGCTGCTCCAGTGGAAGGTGTCCCTGCCCGTGGCAGGGTTGGAACTGGAGGAGCTTTAAGGCCCCTTCAACGCAAACCATGGTGTGATTCTGATTTATGGTGAACGGAACTGCCTTCTGTGGGAAAAAGAGAGACCAGGAGTGGGGCAGCGGTTTCCTCACGTGGCTGTGGGTGGTTTGACCCCTGCAGGCGGGGCTGGCTGCAGTGCAGAGTGGGGTGAGTGATGCCTGGGCTATGCTCAGCTGACTGGGTTAATTTTGGACCGGGCAGGGCAGGGCTGTGGTCAGTGAGGTGCTGCTGTGGTCAGTGAGGTGCTGCTGTGGGTGACAAAGCCCCTCCCAGGTCCTTCCCATCAGCTCCTGCTCTTGTTGCTGAGGAATTTTGCTGGGGATTCCCGCAGGAACGGGGCAGTTCCTCACCTCCTTGCTGTAGGGCTTAGCTGTTGGGAAGCGTGGGCATCGTGCTGTGTGGCTGATGGCTTTGCTGCCCCTGGGTGTTCTGTTTGCCTCCTCTTGGGAGGAAGAGCAGGACCCCAACACCTGGCTGTAGTGAGCAGCCTGGCTGAGGTAAGCCTGGTTCTACTTTGCCCTTTGGAACCTTGTATCTGGAGCTCTGTTCCATGAGGCCAACTCCTCTCCTTATCAGCAGCTCCCTACTGCAGTGTGATAGTGGTGGCTTCTAGGGGAGAAAGAGTGGAGCCTGTTCGTTCCTTTTATAAGATGTTATTCCCTTGTAATTCTCACAGCTTTATCCTCAAGTTTTTTCCAGTCTGACAGGGCAGATGGAATTTGTTGTTTGGGAAGAGTTATTAGGGGTGATGGTTTGCAGTTGCTGATGTTATCCTGCCCATGGTCTGTGTGGTCTTTTGAAGTTACTAACAGAAAATCACTCTCAACAAAGCCAGTTCAAAGTGAGAAGCTGGAAGGAAGGGAGGACACTTCTGGAGATAAGTCTGGAATGTCAAGGTTGCCTGCTGGAACTTCCGCTAGGACTTCTTGGTGCAAAGTTGGTCTTTCCAGGTCTGTGTGTGCAATGTGACATCTCTCATGCAGCACAGCATATGGCAGTCACTAAAGAAGAATCCCGGCTCAGTGAGTGTCTGCCAGCATGGATGAGCCAAAGGAGTATCTGTTGGTTGAGGTGGGATGATCCCTTGGCCCTCAGAGGACCCAGGAAGGGTCTCAGCCTCTGCAGAGGAAGGGGATCCTGTGGCTGACAGGCTGGAGCAGCCTGTGGGCAAGGTGCTCCTGAGCTCTGAAAGCTGACACAGGGCTGTGCTGAGCCTTTCCAACCTGTGACTCACCCAGGATCTCGCAGGGAAACACCTTGTGAGTGCTGGCACAGGGGCTGCCAGGGCTGAAGTCAAACAGGGAGAGCTGTTCTGAGAGATCCTGGATTAGCTGCGGCACACGGAGTGCTCTCCCTGGCAATGTGTCCTGTTAGCATGCCAGCTAATGGAGTTAAATTAACTCCATGTGTCTGTGAGCACCTCTTTGGGAAATGCCAGGAGGGGTGGCAGGACCTTGTGCTGGTGTTGAGCTTGTAGCCAGCCAAGTGCCTTAACAGCGAGGTTGCTGTTTTAGGGTGAGGAGAGGATTTGCACAGGATGATACATTGGATCAGGAGCTTGGTCAGGAGAATCAGGTCAGACCCTGAGTGTACACTGAATCCTGATCTGATGTACTCTGTGCCATAGTCCACTTCTAAAGCTACCGTAGAACCAACAGAGGATAAACTGCTGCTGGTGGGGTTTGTGCCGAAGCCGCTGGCACGGGCATGGAGCACGTGGAGTTTTATGGATGGCAGAGCAAAGCTTCCCTGTAACTTCTGGAGGGGCAGTTAATACTGCAGCAGTTCAGGGCATGGGGGATGGAGAGATGGTGGAAAAGACATGACTGTCCTCTCAGGCAAGGCAATACAGAGAGGTTTCATCATGGGAACTTCTGTTCTGTCATCTTCCTGAGGGGCAGGAGAGGTTTAAAGTAGGGCAGGCACAGGAACTCTTCTGATTCCAACCAGAGCTCCTTGCTGCCTGTGGGTTTGACCTTCAGAAGCCTACTAGATAGGTCTGTGTCTGGTTCTGGGTTTATGAACCACCAGCATGGCTGCTGCTCTGTGCTGAGAAAGGCAGTGCAGTTGAGGCTGATGGATGTAAAGAAGCTGGAGAATCACAGCCTGGTTTGGGTTGGAAGGGACCTATAAGCAACAGGTTTTGGGTAGTGGCCTCCATGTTTTTCTTTGCAATAGCTGAAATCAAATAATTAGACTGCAACTTCCTGATCTTGGGAGCTAGAATGATAACGAATGCTGTGGTGCAGCAGGGTTTCTGTTTCATCTGATGATGCCATGTATTGCTGCTGAGTCTTGATTTCTTTGTCCTATGAATCTGCCAAACCTCAAAGTCACACGATTTACTCTTAACACAGTATGGTGCTAGTTCGAAGGTGTTTGTTACTGTGATACAGGATAGTGTGTTTGTGCTGGTCCACCCTAATGCTGTGTGCAGAGTCAGGGCAGGTGGCATTTCATTGTGCAAGAGTGTCTGTGACGATGATAACCTGCTGTAACAAGCGGGAAGCAGTTGTGCAGGGGCCTAATGGCAGGGATGGGTTTTCTCCCTCTGACTCAACTGATGTAGTGTTCCTTTTTGTCTCTGCTGTGGCTGCCCTGTGCTGTGTTTGGCCTGGGCCAGAAGGAAGGCAGGATGTTCCAGTCCGTGATGCCTCTGAGATTCTCCGTGTCTGACAACATCACCCATTCGACTGCCTTGGTGACAGCCTTGGATAATGTGACAAGCTTGTCCCCAACAACAACACAGGCAGCCAATGACACCAACATCACTGTGCCGCACAAGTGCCTGTTGTTGCTCTATGAGGACATCGGGAAGTCCAGGTGAGATGGAGGAAATGGGGCCAGAGGAAAGACCTTTTGTTCTCGGGGTTGGTTGGGAAGGGGCTGGCTCTGGTGCCTGCCCTCCTGCCTGCTGCAGAGCAGGAAAAACCCCTGGTTTATTTACCTTTTGCAGAGTCCGCTACTGGGATCTGCTGCTCCTGGTGCCCAATGTGCTTTTCTTTATGTTCCTTCTCTGGAAGCTGCCCTCTGCCAGGGCCAAAATCCGGGTCACTTCCAGCCCCATCTTCACTACATTCTACATCCTAGTGAGTACCTCTCCGTGCTTTTGAACTGAGGAGTGAGGGGGTATTATCATCACTCATGGATAGCATCACTGAACTGGTGGAGAGAGAGCCCAGACCAGCTCCTGCAGAGATAAAGCCTGGTTTAGGTGAAGGTGTGCTACACAAATAGACACAGACTCTGGGCCTGTATCTGCTGGGTTTGAGTGGATTTTGTTCTGTGGTGATTTTTGTTTTCCCTCTTTATTCTTGTGTTGCTTTGTTCTCTTGGAACCTAGTATCTTCCACTCGTTCCTTGCACTACGTAGCAAGTGACACAAAACCCATTTCCCACTAAGGCAGTAAAAGTGAAACACTGGAGAATAGCTAATGTGAAGCTGTTAAAAATACCATTCAAAAGCTCTGCCATAGGTGCTTTTTGAGATCCTGGTTTGTCTCGGTGGGTAGCATAATGCACTTGGGCTCTTCAGTGCTTTAAGAAGTGTCCCTGTTCAATATTATAGCAATAAACCAAAGGGAAGTAACAAGTGAACTGACTTGATGCTGCTGCTGTTTCACAACAGAGCCAGAAACAGGAAGTGAAGGAACAGCCCATCCTGGTTTAACCCCAGCCGGCAGCATGGCCCCAATGCTTTTACCCTTCATGGTGGGATGGGGAGAGCATCAGGAGGGTAAAAGGGAGAAAACTTGTGGGTTGAGATAAAGACAGTTTAATAGGTAAAGCAAAATGTGGAATTTCTTCAGCACTTCACATCACAGGCAGGAGTTCAGCTGTCCCCAGGAGAGCAGGGCTCCAACATGTGGAATGGTGACTTGGGAAGACCAACACCATCACTCCAAACATTCCTCCTTTCCTTCTTCCAGCTTTACATGCTGAGTACAATGCCATATGGTCCGGAATATCCCTTGGGTCAGCTGGAGTCAGCTCTCCTGGCTGTGCCTCCCTCAAATGCTTGTGTACCCCCAGCCTTGCTGGTGGGGTGAGGAGCAGAAAAGCCCTTGGCCCTGTGTAAGGCTCAGCAATAACAACAACATCCCTGTGTAAGCAACACCATTTTCAACACAGATCCAAACCACAGCCCCGTCCCAGCCAACACCAGCACACAGCCTTAGAGGAAAACACCTCTCTTCAGTTTGACCTTCTGGAGTATGTTACTGGGAAACGAGGTGGAAGTGTGTTCTGTGGGGATTTCCTTTCAGATGGCTTTGTCCTGTCTTAAAGGAATGCTTTCTTGTGGAGTCAGTGATTAAAGCCAGGTTAATAGATTGGGAAGAGTACCTACTTAAGAGAGGAAGCCAAAAGGATGTATTTTCCCCTCCCACGAGCTGTTGCTATTCTACAGCACCATTGTATTCAGGGACCCTTCTTTTTTGTCTGTGTTTGCCACAGACTTTTGCACCCAAGGAGAGTGTTGTTGTATTCTTGTTTCATACTATTTGCATCC
This sequence comes from Psittacus erithacus, assembly GCA_009867235.2. NCBI lineage: Eukaryota > Metazoa > Chordata > Aves > Psittaciformes > Psittacidae > Psittacus > Psittacus erithacus. The sequence goes on from WYDI02040764.1 coordinate 4,639, forward strand.
TTCTTCCTCTGAGGAAGAAATATTCACTATAGGTGACTTATTGGGCATTTCCATTTTCCAGCCACCTTAGAATCAGCTTGGACTCTTCATTCTATAATAGATTCAGCTGCCTCATAGCCCCATCATTAGAATTAGCTTATGACTTGGAGTTTGATCTGGAAAACCCCGCTTTCTGCACAGCAGAGGGGAGATACATCTAGCTGAGCTCTAAATTGCATCGTGTGGCTGTGATAGCACAGGGGTTGGTAAATTAGCCTGGCTGAGCCCCATGCTGTCATGCTTAAATGGTGCCTAAGCTGAGCTGAGTATCTCTGTGCTGAGCAGCGAGGTGAGATGGATTGAAGCTGTTGGCTGCAGGTGATGTTTAACTGCATTCCTGAGCACTGTCAGTGGCGAGTGAGTGAACCACAGGTTTGAGCTTATCACAGATCTGAAGTGTGGGACTTGGTGTTGAGTGGCTTCTGTTATCTAATGAGACTGGTTTATTCAGTCACACCCAGCACTTGATCTTCTAATTTGGAGGGATGTGGGTTTTGTCTGGTTCATCTCCTCCCCTGCCCATGGACTGAAGGGTGGGAAGACTGCCTGCAAAGATGCTATTGTAAGGAGCAGAGACCTCAGAGCTGTTTAATCTGTCATTGAGGAGATTTGTTCTTTCCTAAATTCCAAGCCGGTGCTCCTCCATTTAACAGGCCTGAGGTATCTTTAGCAACTTATTCTGCTACAGGAAATCCTTAGGACACTGGAAAGCTGGCCTGGAAACGATTCCAAATGGATTTCTGGTCACTACTGCATACATGCCTTTTGATGGGAGCTCACTTTTGGTATCTCTGTAGGTATTTGTGGTGGCTTTAGTTGGCATTGCCCGTGCTGTTGTCTCCATGACTGTGAGTGCCTCTGATGCTGCCACAGTTGCTGATAAGGTAGGTGCAACGCTGATTTTAGAGGCTGGGCTTGGCGCAGCTCTAAGCACAGCAATCTGCTGCAGCTTCCCTTTATGTGCATGCAAGAGGGATGTGTGTTTTTGCAGTACTCAGCTGTGTGTACCATGGAATCCTGTTGCGATAGCTGTATCTAAATGATCACAACATCCAGGGCTGTAAAACAATGGGCTTCCTAAAATAGGTACACAAACAATGGCAGCAAAACTTCCCTGTTGCAGGGCTGGAATGACTCTGCTTTGCACAAGCAAAGACCTGCCCTTTGTTACTCCAGTGTTTGAGTGGCTCTATGGAAAAGATGTAATTCTTTTGTATTGAAAGCAAATAAACCCAAATTCCCTTTTGAAACTGATACCTGAATGTCCTTGCAGCACTGAGCACAGGGTGAACCTTCAGCAAACAGGAAATAGCCTTGTACGTGCTGTTCCTCTGTACTCACTTGACTTACAGCAGAATATTACCTAAACTAAAGAGCTCCGTAGCTCTTGAGCTGTTAGGGGAAGAAGAGCCACAGAATCCAGGTCTTCTGGCTTTATTCTCAGGGATCAGTGTAGAGGTTCTGCTTTTCCCTTTCCTGTTGCCAGACAGAGCACTGTAGTGCACTGCTTAGTGTGAGCAGCAAGATGTTGGCAGCATTTTCCTTCCCCTCTGTTGAGTGGATGGAGATGCAGGACTTGAATAATGGAGGAGACGTGGGAAGGTGCTTTCCTTCAGCTCTGGTGTTGCTGCTGAGTGCACTGTGCTGAGAGTCGTACGCTAAGACACAGACTCAGTCAGGTTTTCCTGTAAGCATATGTTCTGTCATGTGTATTATGTTTGGTTGGTTTTCTCTCTCATACATATACACACACAGTGCATTTACTGACATTAGAAGTGTCTCCTTAAATACCTCTTACGCTATTGTGTATCTTCATTCAGTGCTTATGAGAAAAGCATTAATAAACCAGAATCTGGGTTCTTGTTCTAGGCTTGGCACTGATTTATTGCATGACTGCCTGGAAAGCTGCTTCACCTGCTGGTTTCTTACCTTATCAAATAAAACATTAGAATGGAAAGGACAAGCTGGAAGTGGGAGAGCTTTAGTGTTGAATATGCCCCAATGTGGAGACCAGAAGCTTTGGAGGAGTGCAGAGTACTGAGTTTGTTCAGTCATTACTGCAGGGTCTGCTGCTGTAAGAACCAGCCGTGTTCACTGTTACACTTCTGAGGTGCTCATGGGTTTGTGCTCCTTGGGAGTAGAGCAGCCAGATCCTCAAGTGTGGCAAACCATGGCCACTTCCTCTCTCCACAAGCATGCTGTTTGCTCCATTCAGAGCCTGCCATCCCCTGGAGAGGTAGTGCAGTTTTACTGTATTCACTTCCAACCCTGGCTCCATCTAATCATGCTTGTCTGGTTTCTGTTACCCCTCAGATCCTGTGGGAGATCACAAGGTTCTTCCTTCTGGCTATTGAACTGAGTGTGGTGATTCTAGGGCTTGCCTTTGGTAAGTGTCAGGAGGATTTTGACTGCTTTGAATGTTTCCTCTTCCCTTTCTGTCTGCATCTGTGAGTTTGGGGGATGCTGATTCTATAAAGGGAAGGAGGTCTAGGATAAAGACACAAGACACATTGATGAGTTGGTTATAAATGGTTGAAAGCCTGATTGTATTTGCAGATCTGTGGCTTGTGCTTTGCTTGTCCTGCATGCATGTGATGGAGACAGCTTAGGGGAAGAAGGCTTGTGCAAAGATCAACTGTGATCAAAGATCTGTGCTTCAACCCCATTTTATTTAAGGTGGTTCCTTTGGTGCTTCTAGTGGTTAAGTGAGCTTTAACCTGCCCTTGAAGGCCTCTGGAAATACAAATGTTTTCCCATATCTCTTTTGGAGAGGACTGATTTTGACTAGGGCTGGGATCACATCTGGAGTCATTCCTGTATTGCTTAATTCCAGGTCACCTGGAGAGCAAGTCCAGTGTGAAACGTGTTCTGGCAATCACTACAGTGCTGTCCCTGGCTTATTCTGTCACCCAGGTGGGTACATTGGAGCAGAAGAGTTAGCCTTTGCTTGGGGTTAGGCAGTTACCTGTGGGACTCCTATCTGGAAAGTGGCAGCTTTGATCTTAAGATGAGGTTTTATGGGAAGACTGGATGCTCTGGCAGTGTGTGAGGATCCCAGAGAGCATACACCAGACTCTATCTCCTTTATGGCATGAATGACTCGGCCAAGGTTAAGGACTGAGATGAGGTTTAGATGAATTTAGTGAATCTTGAAACGGGAGTGAGAGGTTTTCACACCCAAGCCACAAGTTCTGACTCCAGCCTCAAGTGCCAGGATAAGGAGATGGAGAGACCTAAGGTGCTTGCTAGGCAAGGGCAGTGCAATGAGCTTCTTGTCTCCTGACATTTGAGAGCTGAGAGCTCTTGCTGCCCTTCAGACTGGCAGCTGGCTTGTGAGCTCACTTCATCAGCTGCGTCTCCGTCTCTGAACAATGCAGTGTGTGTCTGGGGTTATTCTCCTCCTCGGTGTGTAAGTGGTCAGCCCTGTGTCTCTGCTTGGGGCAGCACCAGGATAACACAGAGACCTTTGTTCTGTGATCAGGCTCCTGCTTATGGAGACAGTGAGCTGGTCATTACCACATGACAAAGCTGAGGAGCCTCAGAAATATCAAGTGTTGGAGCTATATCTGGGTGTTTATAAGCACTTTTCCCTCTCCATTGTCTCTTTGGTAGCTTCTGTTCATACCATTATTTAAGCAACTGAAGTGAATGAGGCTTTTATATGTGGGGCTTGTGATTCTGGATGTTTCAGCAGAAAGGGTCTACTTTAAGGTGGAAATGGAACTCTGTGTATGTCAGACAGCTGCTTGCATCCTTATCCCCTCAGTCAGTCCCTGTTCTGGAATGTCATTGATGTCAGTTGCACATTGATGCAGGTTCCTGCCACTCTTTCCCCACCTCACTTCTTGTCTTCAGTTGCTTCATCTCTTCCAGTGTGAGCTTGACTTGCTCTAAGCCGGGCAATTGCTGTGTCTTGGGGGCAGGGACAGCTCTTGTTTGAACTTCTCCCATGTCCAGACACCCACTGTAGTGAGGGTGCTGCCTGCAGCAGGGTCATGTTGGTGCTACTTCTCTCCTAGGGCACCCTCGAAATCCTGTACCCCGATGCCCACCTCTCAGCAGAGGACTTCAACATCTATGGCCATGGAGGGAGACACTTCTGGCTTGCCAGCTCCTGCTTCTTCTTTCTGGTAAACACTGGGCATGAGTTAAGCACTTTGATAGCTTCCTTGTATGTTCTGAACGGGGCAGGGAGAATGATTTATGTATAAGGCAGCCTTAGCCCCGCTGATGCAGTGCCGCATCGATGCTTCTCGCATGGCAGGGAAGCGGAAGCAGAAAAGATGTGGTGGGAGTGGGATAGGCTGTGGCAGGTGAATTCCAGCTGAAGTAATGTTCTTCACTCCTTGTTTCTCAGTGACCAGCCTTTATGTGCTGATGGGGGTGAGGTCTGGGGCCTTCATATCTGCACTGGGTTTAGCATCAGGGGTGTGTGCCCCTGTCCTGAGGCATCCGTAGCGTGTGTGACGCCACACACCATCCCTGCAAAGATTGCTGAGCTGAGGTGCCGAGCAGCAGTGGAACAGTTCTTCTTTGTCTCAACAGGTCTATTCCTTGGTGGTGATTCTTCCAAAGACTCCTCTGAAAGACCGCATTTCCTTGCCCTGTAAGTGACTGTGGTGTGTTCCATAGGATAGGTGGAGGCAGAGCCAGGATAAAGCGTAGGTGGGAGTAAGAGGTTCCTGTATGTGGCTGCACTGCAGATATATACCACTGTCTTGGGGTACAGATACATGGCTAAGGGCTGGTCAGCTATCCCTGGAAAAATAGTATGTTGTGTCCTTTGGAGGGCAATTACTTTGCTACTTCAGTGGCTAAACAATTACATAAAGAAAACAAGATTTACTACTCAGCTAATGGTACAGATGTAATGTAGATACATTAACTGCAGAGAGCCTGGAAGAAATGGCTTCTTAATAACAGCTTCCTTTGAACTGTGTGTGAAGTTAATGTGTACACGTTGGTCATCCCCAGGGAAAGAAAGGCTCATTGGAGCTGCTTAGCAGTTTTCATCTGGGCATTTGCTTTATTAAGAAGCTTCTCTGGTTTCTCCTTGTTGCAGAGTATCTGCAGTCCTTGACTGGGGGAGAAGCTGTTCCTCAGATGTTTGCATTGGGCTGTTCTCCAAGTAGTGTTAGGACCAATGTGTGGTACCCAGAGGGGAATGTGGCACACGCCACAAGCAGCAGGTCCTGGGCCTGATGTGCTCCTTGTCCAGCTCTCCTGAGCAGCTTTGTAAGTGATGTGCATTGGAAGGGCACAGCTTGTGGTTCAGCTCTGGCTTTTCTTACATTCAGTTATGTGGCTCACACTGGTTCCACATGCTTGACTCCAGAATCCTTGTCTGTGTTGCCATGACCATGTGCTTTCAAAACTCACCTGGTGTATATTCATGCAGGGGAGGCTATGGTTTAGCCCACTATACCTCCATCAGTCCTGCCAGTGTGGGGCAGGAAGATGCACTCTTAGTTCTTCAGGAGTTCTTAGATAAGTTAGACCCTTCTGCTGGGTATGGCATCTCCATCAAACAGATTTGCTCTGCACTGGTGCTTATGAGGTTGAGTTTCATCTGTGTCCATGTTTCCCCACAGCCAGGAAGAGTTTTTATGTCTATGCTGGAATCCTGGCACTGCTGAACCTGGTGCAGGGCCTGGGCAGTGCCCTCCTCTGTGTGGATATCATAGAAGGACTGTGGTACGTACGCTGGGGAGCAGCTCTGCAGCCTGGCTTCTCGTGTTGTATTTGAGTGTCCTTCAATGCTCTCCCAGGAAAACAAACTTGTGCTGTGCTCTTAAGAAAGGGTAAAGCTCTTGGTTCTCTTTTGTGCCAAAAGACCTCAAAGTGGTGAGGAAGCTCAGTGGAGAGGTCTGTGGAGCTGCATGGTCTTGAAGTGGTGGAAGTAATAGTTTGAATGTACTGATGCCTGGCCATTTGCTGTTGTTTTGTTGGTAATAAGAGAGGAAATGGCCTGTTTGTTAGGAAGAGCATGGGGATCCCCTTGTTCAAACCAGGAGTGTGGTTCTGCAGGGATCACGGTCACTGCTGACTCAGAATTGGGAGCCCTGAGACTGCTCTTGGCCAGACCTTGGGTCTCGGCATGGTTCCGTCCAAGTGTCTAGAAGCAGTGACACATGCCCATGGCAATGTCTGTTACTCTGCATCAGTCTGAAGTTCTTGAGCATAAGACTTTCCTTATCCCCTGCGTGGATACTCTGGAAGGAAACTGGGGGGTGTGACTGCTGTTACCCAGCTGTATTGTGCTTGAGTGCTAAATTCCTTCATGTTCCCTTTTGCTGATGACAGCTGTGTTGATGCTACCACGTTCCTTTACTTCAGCTTCTTTGCACCTCTCATCTACGTGGCATTCCTGAAAGGCTTCTTTGGGTGAGTAGCCAGGACCGGGGGTTCAGGGGGGATGTATTGTCATTTCATTGTGTTGCACTCGAGTTCTTCCCATCTGTAGAATAAATGGCAGTGACTGGAATAGGGAAGGGAACTTAGGGAACCAGTTTTGAATTTCTGGCTTTGAAGTGTTTCCTATGTGACCCAGGGCTGTTTGCTTCTATCCAGGACTCCTTTATATGCAAAACAGAGCTGATGCTGTATTCCTCTCAAACGTTTGAGGATCACTTCTTCAGTGTCTGCATCCTGTTTAACACAAACTGAAGTTAACTAAATGTATAGTGAGGGGCTGAGTCCCGGGAGGTTAAATGGTCTTCGGGGTGGGTTTTGGGTTAGGTTTGTAGGAAGGCTCTGGGGGTTCGGTAACTGTGACTGAGGACTCCTCTGCAATTGAGCCCGGGAATTACCGGGTAAAGCAGTCGGGGGTGCGATTCCTGGCTCGGGGCTGCCGCTGTGTGGCCACTGGAGGAGCTGCATCTTGGTAGGAAAACCCAAGTGGTTCAGGGTAGCTTTTGCTGTTATTGTCCATGAGCAAGACACAGCAGGCTTTACAATAGCTGACACATGCAGTACTCCTAAAATATCCAAATGTGCCTCTGCTGCCTTTTGAAGCCAGAAGGGAAAAGTGCCTGGAGTTAGAGATGGAATCTGCAGATCCACAATATCCCTGTCTTGTATTTTGGTGTTCCCACTGCACACAGATGGAAGTCTGGATGTGCTGGCCACAGAACTCCTGTTCTGTTGGTGTCAGTAATTCAGGACTCCCAAAGATGAGAGCACCTTTCCCATGTGGAGTTGGGATTCTGCCAGTTTTAGGACTCTTAAATGACTTAATCCAAAGTTACCTTTAGCTTCACTTCATGGCAGTTACTCTGCCCAGTGAAATACACTGCTAGATGTATTTCAGGACTGAAAGGCAGTGTGAAGAGGTGTTTAGGTTCTGAATACACAATTAGTTAGCGCTGATGAGTGTCAGTTAAGGACAAGTGACTGTGATACTCCATTGCTGTGATACTCCATTGCTTGAGCAAGTGTTTTAAATCTTCATCACTGCAGGTCTGAACCGAAGATCCTTTTCTCCTACAAGTGTCAGGTGGATGAAGCAGAGGACGTGGATGTGCACCTTCCCCACCCTTATGCTGTTGCCAAGAAGGAGGGGCTGGATTCTGGCTTCTACTCGAGCACTCAGATCGACACTGCAGCCTACATGGATGACATGGCCTCTCTGCCCTACCATGTGGGCAGCGTCAACAGCATAGACAGTGACCGCTGGAAAGCCATCAACGCCTGAGCAGGGCCGCCTCGTCCCTCTCCTTCCTGACCCCCTCACACCACAGCCATTGGGATGTCCATTGGACACCCGTCCTGGGCTATCTGCCGTGGCTTTCCTCTCTTCCTTAGGATGTCCAAAACCGATTGTGGAACTAAGCTGGCAGCCCAAATCCTGCTGGGAAGAACATTTACTGTCGCTACTTGAGGACAATGTAGAACAGTTTTGTTCATAAACCTATAAACACTGAACCTTCCTGATCATCTGTGTTCCAGATGTGAATGTGATTCAGAAGACAAGACCTGACAGGCACCTCTTCCTTTTCAATGACTGAAAGCACTTGTCTGGGGAATGGTGTTTAGGGATGAGGGTGTTGATTTCACTGCTGTATTGTACATGTGTAGAAAGAGTTTAGTGGTTGGAACCAAAGATGGTCTTCCTGGCCTGGTCCAAGCAGCGTGGTTGCCTGGGTCTGGTCATGATGCGACAGAGGGGATAGTGTCTGAGGAGGGAAACTGATCAGCTGCGCTCACCTCTGCTTTCAGCCAGTACTGATGGGAAACATGAATTGCAGTTGCTAGGGGTTAAAAGGAGTGTTCTGGGTGGCAAGGAGAGGTGTGAAGAGGAGTGAACTGTTCTTTGCCCTGGGAGCATCCTGTGGGGCTGGTAACTAGCAGCATGGTGTGAACTGACTGAGCAACAGAGAGGCAGGACTGACAGTGCTGCTGTTTAGCTGAGCTGAATGAGCTGTGAACTGATCTATGGAGGCTGCACTAGTGCGCAGCTGAGCTCACAGGAAGATGTGAGTAACACCACTGAATCAGGCTGGGTTTCAAGACTAAAACCAGTGAGGTAGATGCATTTCCCATCTGTGCCCTGCTTCATAGCTCTGGCAGGGCCCTGGAGAGTGCTATGAAGGAGGAAGCTGACTCTGCAGATGAAGGCTCCAGAGGTGTTCAGGTGCTTGAGGTAGAGCAGAGCCCATGATGAGTCCAAGCTGTCAGTGTTTAGTGACTGGAAACTCTCAGACACCATAGATGTGCTAGAATGGAGCTGGCTGCTGTTCTAAGTTGGGAGGCAAGTGAGAGATGATATTTCTCCTTCTCTTGTGTTGCAGTTCAGATCCCTAGACTTCTGCTGGTCTGATAGATTTTTATGGCTTGGGATGTTGAAAATACTCCTGTGCATGTGAAGTGTGGTTCATTTAAATAGGGTCTGGAACTCCTCACTTCTTCCATGCTCGAAAAGGGACTGCTGTTGTCTGAGCTGTCTGGCACAGAGTTCCAGCCCAGGGACTGCTTCAGCTGGAAGCTGCATCAGGCTGGTTTCTGGGACATACTGTGCTCTCCAGGGGTGAGGAGGTGTATTCCTCTAGCTGTGAGGTGCTTTCCTACCCGAGTCCCTCAGGTAGATGGAGATCTGCTCTAAGCAATAGCAACTCTTCCATTAGAGACCATAGAAAGAGGGATTTGAAATGTCTGGGGACTCTGCATCTCTTGCCCAGCTCACTGCTGTTCTGCAGAGCACGCAGGTACCAGTTTCTGGGTATCACCATGCAGGCTGCAGTGTGGAGGTGTTCGTTTGGGTTGTGAGCAGGCAGAGGAAAGCATTTGCTCCCTGCTGTTCCTACTATAGGGAAGCAAAGGTTGGGCAAGAATACAAAGTCCATATTGGTCGCTAAAACTATGCAGGCCTTTTGCTTACCTGTTTTTGTTCATGAGCAGTGCAGCCTCTGTCCTGCCTGTGGACTTTGCCCTGCAGGCCTGTAACTAGCACTGGCACCTTGAAAACAGCCACCCCTTTATTATGTTCTTTTCATTGACTTTTGAGGCTGAAAGGCTTCAGTTTGTGCAAGCTGAATTGTCTCTTGTAGAGCAGCAGCCTGTCACGTTTGCCCTCCATGCAGTGACTATGGAAGGGCTGCACAAGCACCTGGCCAAGTCAGCCCTTGCTGCGTTAGAGAAGTGTCTGTGTTCCTTCTGTTGTCGCTTGCTGTGAATTGGCCTGAGCCCCCCTTGCTTGCTTTGCCATAGATGTGTGACACGGTGCCTGGGTTGTCCCCCTGCTGCTGCTAGGAACCTGCACAGCTGCCCTGGCACTGAGGGGCCTTCAACAGAGCCGAGAGATGCGAAGGTCTTAAAGCAGTTGGGAAACAAAGGAGCGACTGCGTCTCCATCCCAAAGAGGTTCTGCTGACTCAGCGCCCTCGGAGGACATCCCTGCCCTCCTTGGTGGTGCGAAGAGCAGGTTATGAATTCACCCTTCACCAGTGCTGAGGGCTCACCCGGGTGAGCGGTCAGCGTGTCCATCCTGTCCTCTGCAGGCAGCACTTTGGTACCCCCAGGGTGCCCTGCGTTCTGCTGCTGAGGAGCTTCTGCACTAGGTCATGGGCTGACCTTCCTCGTGTATTTTTGTGTATGTATATATATATATTGCTTTTGGCCATCTTCAGCGTGGTCCTTGAGCAGAAGTGTGAGGGGGGGTAAAAGAGAGAAAATATAGAATAAATGTATATTTTTGTTTGTAAAATAAAGAAATAAAATTAAGTTTGGCATAAATGCCCATACGTTCGTTGTCAGATGGTCTGGGTCATGGAGAAGAGAGGACTTTGAGGTTTGTTTTTTACATCTGTGACCAAATACGGCAGCTGATAATGGGATAACACGATGTCCTTTTGTCAGGGGTGCATCCTTTCCCTCCCCGAAGGCTATTGTGGGGCAGCAGATGACTGGAGAACGGTCTTAAGTGATTGTCAGAGAAGCCTTTGACTCCTGGTCGCTGTTCTGGGCACGTCTGGCAGCACGGGCGTCGCTTTGCCATAGGGCATCCACTGTCACGTGGAAGCTGAAACTGACTATCGCTCATCGCATGTTCCGGGCTCTGATGGCGGCGCAGGAGCGGCTCAGCCTGCGGGCAGCGCCTGCGGGCAGCGCCTGCTGCCCCACACGGTCCCGGGGGCCCGGGTCGGAGAAGCGCCCTGAGCTCGGCCCCTTCCACTGGAGCCCCTCCACGCACGGCCGCCGACGGACTCCAACCCCCAGCCTGCCCCGCGGCCGGCCGCCAGCACCGCGCCTCGCTATTGGCCGTTCCGCAGCCGGCCGCCAATGGGGCGCGGGTATGTAGGCAGGTGCGCACGGGGAGAGGCGCCGGTGTCGGCGGCAGCGCGGTGTGTGGTGTGTGTGGGGCCGCCCTGGCGGTGATGGGGGGCAGCGAGAGCAGCCAGAGCAGGAAGGTGTCCTTCGGGCTGGACGAGCGGCAGCAAGTCCGGGTGCTGCAGGGCATCAGGGTGAGCCCGGCCCCACGGGAGCAGGGGCGGGTGGTGGAGGGCAGGGAGCCGGGCTGGGGCCCGGCCCTGCTGAGGGCATGCGGTGAAGGGGACACCGGCGAGGAGGAGGGAGGAAAAGCGGGGTTGGAGGGGCGATGGGTGAGTGGGGAGCGATGGGAAAGGGCTGAGCGCATGAGCAGGGACACACCGGCCCTTTAGCTCCCTTTCGAGCCGCTCTCAAGCCTCTTTCCCTCCGCACGGCTTAATGACCCCTTGTGCTTGATGCTAAAGGCGTTGCCTGGCTGAGGGCATCCAGGAGGAGGCATCTCTGCCCTTGGTAACGGCACCGAGAGCCTGGCTGAACGCAGCAGTGTGTGACCGTGGAGGGCCATAGGAGGCTGTGGGGATTCGGGACGATCAGGGGTGGTTTCTAGGAGGGAACGAATGGCAAGTCAACATCCCCAGCTTTCCATGGACTGTCCTATCCCATCCTTCCATGGATTGGAGGGACCGGTGTGTTGAAATGGGGTACGTGGTGAAGCAGGAGCATGGGAACCAAGCTATGGGAGGCTTTGGTGGTGAAGCAGACGCGCACCGAGCGCACCGGGTTAGTTTTGTTCCCGTGCTCATATGTTTCAGCTCTCTGAAGATGTAGTGAACAGAATGAAGGAGTCCCCGCAGAGTAAAAGGGACGCCCAGAGACCGCCCCGTGCTCCCAGCGCCGCAGCTCAGCCCTCGCCAGCGCCAGCAGCGGGAGAGAGCCCCAGATCTCCTGCAGGTATTGTCAGTCCCTGCGTCGCCTTGTGACTGTTCCTAGGGTTTATACAGCCACAGAATCCCAGCCTGGTTTG
>WYDI02040767.1:0-13544 GCA_009867235.2 Psittacus erithacus
TGAAAGTCAGAAACACAGCGCTGCACCAGCCACCAAGAAGGAGAAAAAATGACTGCTACTGCTGAACCCATGACACCAGTACAGAGCCTTATTGGGCCAGATTCTTCACCTTTTCTGACTGCATCTGAAGCTGTCAGCTTGTGACTCCTCCAGGGCACAAAGAAGTCAAAAAACATCACAAATCTCAGTAGAGATAAAACACTAGAAGCCTTCAACATACAACTGTTAGCTAAACTAGAACAAGGGAGGTGTGGATGATTGCTTCCTTCTCCAGCTGTGCAAGAGAGGTGCTACTCTCCAGCAGGAAGACAGTAACTGCTAACTGGCAGAGTATGGGCATGTTAACCTGTTCTACCATCTTGGTTGCAAGGATTAACTGGAAGAAACAACGTTGCATAAAGTGATTAAACAGTCACCTATTGTTGAGGTTTAACCTAAGCCACTGGAAAATAACAAAACAGCCAGTAGGTGGACCAGGATGCTAAGATTAAAGCAGCTGAGGTAGATCTGGACTGGCAACATAAGGATGAATTATTTATGATGGGCCCATGACACCTCATAGAATGGTTTGGGTTGGAAAGAGCCTTAGGATCATCCAGTTCCAACCCCCCTGCCATGGGCAGGGATGCCTCACACTAAACCATGTGGTCCAAGGCTCTGTCCAGCCTGGTCTCAAACACAGTCAGGGATGGAGCATTTACCACTTCTTTGGGCAACCTGTTCCAGTGCCTCAGCACCCTCACAGTAAAGAACTTCTTCCTTATATCTAACCTGAACTTCTCCTGTTTAAGTTTTAACTCGTTATCCCTTGTCCTATCACTACAGTCCCTGATGAAGAGTCCCTCCTAGCATCCTTATAGGCCAGCTTCAGATACTGGAAGGCTGCTATGAGGTCTCCATGCAGTCTTCTCTTCTCCAGGCTGAACAGTCCAAACTTTCTCAGCCTGTCTTCATACAGGAGGTGCTCCAGTCCCCTGATCATCCTCCTATGGACTTCTTCCAACAGTTCCATGTGTTTTTTATGTTTAGGACACCAGAATTGTGCAGAGTATTCCAAGTGGGATCTCACAAGAGCAGAGTAATGGGACCAATAGCGTGGAATTAGAAGGTAAGAAAGCTGAACAGCTGGGATCACTTTCTAGGGAAGAGGCATTGGCAAAGTGATTGGAAAAGAGGCACAAGTCCTCAGCTTCTGGAGGTGACTCCTGTTAGGCAGGAAGGAAAGGTATCCCTTCAAGGAAGGTGTTTTATATCACCCAGGCAAGTGGGCCACCATGGAGAAAGGTATCCAGTACCTGAAGGAATTAGCTGTGCTGGAGGTGATTTATGATGACCTGAACAAGAAACAGTTACCCAAAGATCCACATGAAGTCAGGTGCACATGACCTGTGGCAGAGGTGGGAAGCTTGTACTGGTAGTGGGAAGCTTGTACAGGGGCAGGACTGTCATCATTTAACTCTGGAAGCGAGGTAACATAGCTAAACACCACGCAGCTGCTTACTCGCTCCTGCAAGATGGGGAGAGAATTGGGGGGAAAAAAAGAAGTAAAACCTGTAGGTTGAGATAAAGACAGTTCAATAGGACAGAAAAGGAAGTGAAATTTATAATGATAAAATAATTAGAACATACAAATGATGCACAATGCAAATGCTCACTACCTGCTGACAAATGCCCAGCCAGTTCTCTAGCAGGGGCCCCTGACCAGCTTTCACCCTAGTTTGTATATTGAGAAAAATGCCATATGGTATGGAATATCCCTGTGGTCAGTGGGGGTCAGCTGTCCTGGCTGAGTCCCCTCCCAGTTTCTTGTGAGCCTCCAGCCTACTCACTCGTGGGTTAGGGTGAGAAGCTGAAGAGTCCTTGACAAGTTTACACTTGCTAATAGTATGAACACTGATTAGCAACAACTAAAATATCAATATGTTATAAGCATTATTCTCATGCTAAATCTAAAATGCAGCACTATACCATTTACTAGGAAGAAAATTAACTCTCTCCCAGCCAAAATCAGGACACTCATTTAAAACCAAAGTCCCCACAGTTTTTATAAGTCTAAATCTAAGCCAAGCCGTTACCACTGAAAAGAAAAAATGAGTCACAAAGAAATTAATTTCTTTTGATAGTCATGAAATACATTAAAAGACATGATTTTATTAATGAACAGCATTTGTTATTTGAGTTAATTAGCTGAACATTTTTAAAGCCTCCTATTATACATTAGATGAAATTTGGCTATAATTTTATGTTGTCTCATTGTGACTGTCCAGATGAGCCAGCCAGTATTCTCTTTGGTTGAATGACCATGCAAGAAGTTCGTTATTTTTATTCACAAATACCAGGTTTAGAGTTAATTTCCTCAACACCTATTATTTTTGTGAACTTCTGCAAAATCAGTTTTGTGAATGTTCCTGAAAAAATGTGACCCAATTCAGATTTGTGTGTGTGTGTGTTGAGTTACTCTCCTGGTTCTAATCATTAAATAAAAAAACACAGACATTTTGGATGGCTGGATTCTAAATTACATAAACATCAGAAAATTAAAAAAAAATCTGGAAAATAATTTACTTTGCAGCAGGATTACCTCTTTACATTTGGATTGTTTTCTCATTTTTTAATCAAAGAACCAATAACTAATGTTAACTCAGCATTCGTAAGATGAATACATGGTTTCCAAAATAGAATTCTCTTTCAAAATAGAGTAAAAATTATCAAGTGTACGATAAACCAATTAGAGAATTATTTTTCCTTGATATACCAATCATAAAACACATAACAAAATGGTGATTAATAAATGTGAAAAAGTATGATAAATTAAGAAGTGATGATAAGGTAGAATAAGTACATAGGGAATCAGTAGGAAGTGCTTGGAGAACAATTTTTTGCGTATACTACCTGAACAATTTTTTTATTATTCAAGAAAGGAGTCAAAGACTGATGCTGCTAGGCTTAGAAAAGAAAAAATATTTAATTGGGGAGTTGATTTATTGGAAGGAAAGGACAGAACTAACAGAGACTTCTACCCCTGTCAGCAGAACTTGCCAAAGCTTTCTTTTGTATTCCCCAGCCACAAAAGTCTGGCTACATTGTCCCCAGATCCAGAGTGTTTGCATCCAATCTTGCGTTAACTTTCTTTCTCCCCGAGCACTTCTAACTTGCTTCAGTTTGAGGTGTCTTAGGGTATAAGAAGTAACCACATGGGTCTAGAAGACAGGAGACCACTGAAAGACCTACATCCCTCAGGATGGTGCCTTGGAGGCAGGATGCTCAGGGATGTCTGCTTATTTAGCCGAAACAACTATGCTGTTCCTATGGTCTTTCAAAGTGTCCACACTAAATTTGCAGGCTTCTTACATTTCGTGTGTTGCTTCACTGACTACAAAAAATTCTGGCCTCTTTCTGTTTTCATCAGGATCATTACCCAGGCTTTATGATGAACTGAGATTTCTTTCTCATGCCTTTTCAGCAAATTTTTTGAAAGGTGCTGCATCAGAAAATGTGTATTAAGCCCACATACAATGAGAATTGTTAATGACACATCCTTAAGTATGTATGTGTATATCCTGTTGATAAGGGATGCTCAGTACAATGCATCACATTAGGGAGTACAATTGGCTCTTAAGTAATTAGATATTAGTGAATGCTCATGAAGAGCTGGTCTTTTCTTTCCTTCTATCTCTCCTTTATCTCTTCCACATCTGTGTTCACCAACATGGTGTCATCTAAATGTGAGACCATCTTTTTAATTTCTAACTTTAATTTTGACTGATACTTTGACCATCAGATTTAGTTTACAGTTCTTCAATCAAGGTAAACTAAACAAAACTGAATATGACAACTCAGAAGCAATAAGCAATACTTTTGCTCCTATTCCATATTACAGTACTAGCTTGTTCCTAATTCTTTTACTAGCACTTCAGCCATTGAAGAAAACAAAACCCAAAATGCTTTTGTACAGATTCAGTTTCATAACTACTTTCTGAGTGTTTGCTGAGTTAGAAAAGTGGGGAGGTCCCCATTTCCACCCTGATTTGTTCTGCTGTTATCATGTCTTTAACCTCAGTGAAGACAGAGGAACACATATTAAGGGATGTCTGATAACATTTTTATAGGTTTAAGTTTACATCTCCAAGGGGCCTAACTTTAACCAAATGGTTACAAATGTGATGAGACAATGCATGACATCCCACACTGTAGAACTTCCCAGCTTCCAGGTTCAGACATTGGAAAACACTAAAGTTTTCCAGGCTTCAGACTCCTGGCCGTGGGGACAAGGCTGTAATACTGGTCTATGGCCACCACTTCCAGGACTTCTAGGCTCCTTTCCTAGATTTAGACCAAGGTCAAGATACCCTTTTTAGTCCTTTAAAAATGATTACTTTAACTACACATTTTTTATAAATTCATAGGATCATTTAGGCTGTAAGGGAGCCGTAGGTATCATTCAGAACAACCTTCATCATTCAAAGAATGGCCACTATCATGTGATGCATTGTTTTCATGAATAATACCCAGTTTAGGCCTCAGCTTTAAGGACTGTAACTATTAGCAGTTTCACAAAATTGTAAAGACTAGTTGATCTGATGTATAGTAGTAGAGTTCAGGGGCAGAAGAAACAAGAAAGAGTAATGAAAGCAAATAACAGGAAGACTGTTCTTTCCGGAAGCTATTTCTCCTAAATAAATTCTTGTTTCTCCTAAAATATTTGCTTCTTAATGAAAACTTGCAGCTATTCCAAAGTATTCTGCAGCCTGGTTTTGCATTTCCCTTTGGAAGAGACCTTACTGCACTGTTGTAATTTAGCCACTAGAACTTCCACACCAGAAAGAGGCCAAGGGCAAAATTGCTCTGATTTTCACACTGTCCTGGCACTGTGCTTTATTACTGTATGCCCTCAGGTCCCTAGGCTGCAACAGATATCAAAGTCAACTTTCCAAACCTATTTTTACAATAATTCAAGCTAGTTTAATGCCCTTTTTTAAACATTTTTCATCTGTAGTACTTTAAATGTATGAAGCCAATTATATGTTAAAATGTAAAGTGGCCCAAGTTAATGAAAAAAAATAAAGAGCACATGCACACATGAGGAGTATAAGCTCTTTTTTATTCCTTGCATTTGTCCTATGCAGCTGAATATCAATACAGAGGTTTTCAGCTTGTTCAGAAATGTTGTTGGCACTATTTACTGCATTCCCATGTCTCAGCTTTACTCAAAGTAGATGTAAAAGATGTAAACAATAAATAAAATTATTGCTAAGGTTACTTTTTTTAAGAGTGGCTGTTATCATAAGAAAAGTGATGCTATAAAAATGATATCTTAGTGTTTCACATTTATTCTCCCTCAGTGATTTCTTTACCAATTGTGTTCATTTTGCAAGTCGAAACAAGATTCTTCTCACTGCCAGTACTGCAGCTCCACATGTTACTTGGAAAGCAAGCAATATTATTCTCCTTTTTTCAGTAATAAAGATTTTAGAATAACAACTATATCTACCTGTTTAGATAATGGTGAAGAAGGAGAAATCCAAGGACTTGGGTTCTACTTTGCAGGTCAAATAGTGGAAAACATGGTTTTATATTTAAACGTATGAAAACAATACAAAACCTGAGGCAGGCTGGGCTGCCATTTTATATCTTTCTGATGGCAATGCCTTGACTCCAGCAGAAGGTCTTAAGATATGGTGAGCATAGGCATTAATGGAACAGTGATTTTGAACAAGCATAGCAATGTTTAAAATAACTGAAATTATATTGAGTAATTGTCTTATTAATCAGCATCTCTAGCAAGCTGTCTGAAAGCTCAAGTGTGGATCTGGTTCAGAGGATGTCCCCTTCCCTCTAGTTAGTAATCGGGAAAGCAGTATACAGAAAGTTAAATATTGTTGTAAAGGAAGCAAGGCAAATTTTGTAGACAGGAGTCAAGTCTTCACCATAGTTATAACACTGGAAAAAAAGCCCAAGAGAATCCCAATGATTTTTGTGGCATAATTTCTAGCAAACTAGTCAGACTCTTAGGGATCTACTTACCTTTGAGTGTTATTGTAACAGCAACAATTCTAAAGGCAAAAGTAATGAAGGCTCTCTTAAAATACTGTGTGTTTTGTTGGTTTCTATGTGTTCTGGTGGACTTTCAGCATATACATTTAGAAGAATCAAGTGAATCCATAATCAAGGGTATAGAGTGTTTTCCACCATGCTTTCCACCAGTGCTTTCTACCTTCTTCAGAGCAGGCCTTTGGGTTTTGGTTTTAATTTCTTGGTCATCAGAGGTCAAATCAGGAGTACTCCACTGCTGTACCTAAAAAAAACATATTTTGTTTCCAGCAGATATGCTGCACAGAGAAAGACTGCTACAACAGATTAAAAATTAAGCTGCCATTAAAATGCTGCTTTGTCCTGTTTTACAATATGTTAGTGTTACTATTCTTTTAATTTTAGGGTTGCGTAATTGAAATGTATATTTATGTTATTAGCTGTTTCTTGATAAAATATTATGTCTTCCTGTTTCACATGGACCAGAACTGGCTGCTTGTATGAGTGTAAAAACTTCTATTAAAATGTCAAAAGAAAAAAAAAAAAGAAAGAAAACATTTAGCAGTCATTGCTTTGGGAATTATTTTTTTTTTTTTTTTTATCCCTCATAAATTTAACAAAAAGCCTGTTCTTATTGTGGCTTTGCAAAATAGAAAATTTAAAACAGTTGCAAATAGCTGACATTTAATTAAAAAAAAAAAAAGTCTAACAACTTGCTTCCTTTGGTTTACTTGGAGCCTTAAGAAAACATTCTTTCTGCTACCTATTAGCAATGTAACCTACTGTTCATTAAGGAGCCAGGATCAGTTTACAAAACTTTAGTTAAAACAATCATTAAATAGAATAAATTAATGGCATATTATGTGCTGCTTCTGATAATCCAGTTAAGACAAAAGCAATACATATCTAACAAATATTTTTCAAAGTTTTACTGAACTGTCATTGGAGCCACTGCAATATTGATCATTCTCTCTTTTCTTCTGCGCTAAAAGGCTATATTTATATTGTTCTAATCTCTATCAAAAGAATAATCTTGCCTTCAATAATCTTTATTTTGTCTGAGCTTTTAGCACATTTAAAGCACAGCTCTTTAGAGTCCAGAATTTACAAATGGCACTTGGAATGGCATACATGGACTCAGTGCAAGCTACCTAAATATATGCATTTCTTTAACTACAGAAATTGTCCCAGTATCTTCCGCATGTGACTCCAAAATTGTATGTGCTCAAATACTTTGTTAAATGTGTTTCTTAGAGAGAGATGCTAAAGCCTTTTGCAGTGTCAAACTCTGATTATTACCCAAAGATCTCCTACATGTTCATTTACATACGTACCACCTCAGCAAAATTGCCAGGGCTTAACTTCTCTCTTATTTACATTCTCCTGTCCCATCCTCTCCAGTCAGCTCTAAAACCAGCTTGCTCCTTAAATTTCAGTGAATGAAACACCTTGCCCTCTCACAGACATTGGCGCAATTTCCATGATGTGCACCAGAATAAACAAGAAAATATGTTTACGGTGAATGCATTTTACTTCAGGTGTTCAGCCTTGGGCACTGGCAAGTAAACCCCAGGATCTCCTCCAGCTTGCCCTTTCCTTGATTATTTCCCTCCTTCCACACAGGGCAGAAACCTCTTTTCCCTTTACTATCGCTTTTTCTTTCTTTGCAGCTGCGTTTCTTTCTTTCTAATGTATAGCTCACCCACCACAAATAGCTGCTCTAATTGTAAATTAGGTAGGCAAACACTGACTTGTAGCCATACATAGACCACCCAGATTAGCTGTAGCTCTAATCACATTTCACCTTTCCTGTCTGAAATGAACAACAACCAAAACTGGTTGCTATTAAAGTTCTGCAAAGCATATTAAAGGCAAACTCACCAATAAAGTTCCACCCTGTTTTTCTAAGCCGTATTTATCTGGTTTATATTACTGGAATTTATGATGTCTGTGTAGTGCTGGATCTTTGCCCCCTACTTTCATTTGGTTTCCCTATAGCTGAAAAGCTAGCCTAGGTTAAACAAAAAGCATAATAGCTATAAAAAGTAAAGAGAAAATCAGATGCAGTGTGAAATATTTGAGTCAAGCAGCACAGCTAGAAACTCAACATAGAGGTGCTGTTCATTCACTTTATGGGTAATGCTGAATAAGCTGGAAGCTGTTCTCAGCATCCTTTGTTTAAAAGCTTAGTACCAGAGAAGGGATTTCAGCCAAGTAGTGTCCCACAGCAAATATAAAAGTAATTTCATTCCTTTTTGATTTCCTCAGATTACAGGCAGTCAAGAATCATAAAAAGACAGATAATCTATTCTTGGATTCACGGGAATAGGTGAATCAGTTCAGATAAAACAAGAAACAGTGCAATTCTTTGACAGAAACTTCAGCCAAACAAATTTAGACAGTCTAGGATACAAAGGGGTTTAATTAACTTTGTATTATTCTTTCTAGCTCATCATTTTGTCACTTCTAGTGAAATCAGACTTTGAAATACTAAAATAACAGAAAAAAAGTATTCTTGTGCTTTTTCCAAAATCTAAAAGCTCTTTGTAGACATACAGGTAGGATATTTTTTCCCGTCTGGCTGCATTTGGAAGCAAATGAATTCTCAACAGGAAATTATAAGAAATAATTTAAAAAATATTTTAAATTGCATGCTGGAGCAAATATGTTGATTAGTCGTTTGTAAATGAGCTTGATAAAGTACTGATAGATGGATCCATATCTCCTTCCTTGCAAGAACTGATGTGCAATGCATGTGTCATATTTAAATTCTGCTTTTCACAGAAGAGCTATTTGAGTGTCAAACAATTCATTCTATTTAGCTTTGAATACCATATATTATATATTAAAATCTAGCAAATCACAAAATCCAGACAAAGCAGAGCAGTTCAGTGTGTAGGATTGCCAATTTGCAAGCGTTTTGGACCTTTCTGAGCTTCTGCTACTACGTAACTACTTCTGTTACTATGTTACTGTGTGCTGCCGGAGGGGTTTTTTCCAACTGCCTCAGAATTAATTTGCTATCAAAATGGATGACAAGTATTCACACACCAAATAATGATATTTTAAATTCATAATTTATCATGTTATGTGATGTCATAAATTAAATAAAGCAATATTAATTCTGAGTGAAAACATCCTTTCAGTGAATAGCAATCAGTTCCCACATGACTGCTTTTCAGGCACACGGTGAGGGCACATGAAATATTTCTCCCATAAGAAAAAAGTGTTTCCAAAACCTGGTGAGGAAGTTTGCAAGAAGAAATGTCTGGAGTGATAAACTGAATGCAATCACTGCTGAAACAAAAAAGAGCACAGCAGATTAAAGTGTTTGTTTAAAGTGTAGAAATAAATCTGACGTCACTTTTCAGCCTCCTTCATTCAAGCAAGATAATATTTGTTGCCAGCAAGTTTTGTTTCAGTGAGCATGGGATAAAAATTGAGGGCCAGACTGAGCATCGTGTTCTCTCATGGAAAACCTGTGGATGAAATAATGTGTGAAAACTGACATAGAGAAATATTCCACAAAACCCATCTTATTCCTGCTAGTTCTTTTACTGCAGTCAGAGGGACAAGAAGGAGGGTAAACTAAACAAAACTACAGCAGAATGAACACATCTCAAGCTACTTCTTTAACCTGACATATCCAGAAACCTTAATCCATAGGCCTTTTAGCATTTGTTGACAACATAAAAAGGCACATCAGATTTCCATTTACAAAATTAATTTTTATTCTAAGACAGAAGTAACAGGCTAGAAAGAGCTAAGTTTGTCAATAGTTGAAATGTATAGCTGATGGAAAAGAGAAACTTAAGTAAAAGGTGCGAAGACAGATCTACCAACTGTCCACTAGATCCCAGCATAGCGGGTATCTTTTCAGCAGTTCTTTCCGTTATGGCAACTCTGAGTAGCTTCTTGCATCAGGTAAACTCTATGCAGACCCTTCTGTGCTCCTGTAAAGGGGTCTTTATTTCCATATACTTGGAGTCTGAGCTCTGCTTCTGCTCCCTGCTGCATGGTGCCTCCCTGTACCTCTTGGGATCTTCAAGGAAGTACATGCACTAGCAAGTCTTTTACTCTTGGGTTTCTACTTTGTAGCCCTATTTTGTCTTCCAGGATTTGAAGAGAATCTCTCTTGTTTTTTTTAATTCAAGGCATGAGTGCATAAAGTTGCTGAGTTGGAGCACCTGAACAAACATTCTTTGGGATAAAACAGAAGTTCTCCATAATTGCACCTACCAAGTTCCATACACCAAAGGACATTCAACCCACAGAGCTAGACTAGAGTTTATACAAAGCAATTCCCTGCAATGCAGGCAGCATGGATGCTGGGTCCTCAATGCCAAGTGTTTGACTGCTATCCTGGCACCACGCTACTTGCTTAGAGAGACGGGTCTTCCCCTGCTCTGGTGATAAAAAGCGGTCTACTGCCCTGTATTCACATGAGGTTTCAGCCTGCCTCAAAATATTAGGAAAAATTGGTCAAGTAACCTTCCTCTTAGCTGTAATGATAGAGAGCACAGTATATTGCATTTAAGTAGGAAACTGAATAAAAATTAAGCAGTTCTAACAAATTCCAGCATATGTTGCACTTGTGAATATCGCAGTACCTTGGAGAGCTTCACTGTTGGCTACAGGATTCCTTGGGAAGGTGGAAGTTCTGGCTCAGATCATTCTCTTCAGTTTGCTTACCCTCCCTTTGCTGGCTGTCTTCTCTTTCCTCAGAGAACCTATATTGCATCAGATGCTGCAGGAGAGAGTATAAAGCATTCTCTTCCTCATTCCAGGAGATAGCTAGGAAATTGGAACTGAGCTGCTTGACTGTCGTTGGACTTGGATCAGTATGAGCATACCCAAAAGAAGCACTAAAGGAAAATTGCTAGAAGAATTTAAGGTGCATCTAAGTTTTTATGGGCTGAATGGAGACGGAAATGCCAATGGAAAAAAAAAAAAAAAAAAAGGACATTTAAACATCTTGTTATTCATCTACACTGTACAAGGGCCAGATACAAATTCATCAAGATAGCGATTTCTACATCCATATATTTTGGTTCAGCATGGTACAAAGACACAACCTAAGTTTTGAGTGTAATGCTGTCCTGCTAATACACAGCCCTGACTGTAAATAGTACCTTTTAAGCCAGACACTAGTTTTAGAAAAAAATAGAAATGTAACCTTGTGGTCCCGGATCAAATGCAATCTTCTCTAATCTGGATATTCCAATCATACTCTCTATGAAGCGTATGCACACTTCACATGTTCTTTGTGAATATAGCCTCCAGTATTTGCATTAGTTTTGCACCTTAAACCAGAGAATTGCAAATGTACAGGTTGCTAAAGATGGAGATAGATCAATACATTCCATTTTTCCAGCTAAAGTGGAGTCAGACTGGTCCCTCTCACTTGAAATTGATCTTAAGTTTAGTTCTTCTTTTGACATGCTAAGTATCATTAATGTAATTAGATGATTTCTGATGGTAGAATTGTTTTTAACTTAACAGGAAAAGGCATAACATGATCTGAAGGCTTGAACTCTTACAAGGTGCAGAAAGCAGTATTCTGAAGGAGAAGCCAGGTGTTGCAGTTCATAACTACAGGTCCCCAATAACATTTGTAGCAAAAGTTGTTATATTATACTTAAAAAAAAAAAAAACAAAAACAAAAAAAAACCACAAACAAAAAAGCGGGATGCATGAATGAATGCTTGCTTAAGGCAGTTGAATTCTGTCCAAAGAACTGAATCTCATCTCTGATTTTGTCAGTCAACTCCTGTGTCACTTACTCATATTACACTTTTCACAAATGGCTGTCTCCTAATTTCTTATTTTCTGGGTAACCATTTTGAGAATCTAGGTTCTGTTTTGTAGAGATCCTGAATAATTACATCCATAAGTAATGCTGTGGGAAACATATCTAGAAAATGCTTTAAACATGCTAAAGGCCTTGAAAAAATCAATGGTTTTGTGTTCCAATGTTTGAAAGTTTAAGCTGCAGTGTCTTTGCACACTTCTTACTCATACGCAAATGGAGACTATCTTCTTACATTACCTAATGGATATTTTGAAGTCAAATTCATTACACATAGAAGGCCAATATTGTTGCAGTATTTGGCTACCTAAGAAAGCCAGATGGAAGGCTAATAGAATTTTTTTAAAACATCACATGTCTCTGTGGCTGCACATGAATTCTGCACCTGGGATCACCTGGGTATATGTGTCACCTTCATGCACGAGTGGCACAATAGAGCAATATCCAGAAATGCACCATCTTTACTTCTCATTTATCTTTTTTTTCCCCTTATTCCTTTATACACTGCTTTTCATAGGAAAGAAATCTGGCTAAGCTGATGACACTAGGGCCTTGGTAAGTTCCAATCATCAAAAACAGATGGAGAATTCAGGCAAGCAAATCAAAGGGAAGAAAGCTATTCTGCCACCAGGACAGAATTACACATAGTAGGTTTAATAGGACATGGAGTGAATACTGAAAATAGTACATAACTCAACAGAAACTATCCACCTTTTCCAGTGAATGAAACCAGCACCCTACCAAAAAAAAATAAAATAAAAATAGTGTGCTAGTAGCAAGACGTGCGGAAAAACCAAGCATAACATGTATACAAAGTGGACAATTAAAGCAGAAAAACGCTCATATTTCTTCAGACAATCTTGGAATTCTAAAATATCTAAATTTTATAAATTTATATGTGGTTTATATGTGTATAAAATTTTATTACTATACACTGTCTAATAGTTTTATGTAAGTAAAACGACCTTAGTAATTCAGGGTCTCCAATTTCATCAGACATGTATTCAAGCAGACAATAGCTAGTAGTAAAGAAAAATATGATACTCAAACAAAGAACATTACATTCTCTCCATATTTCACTAAAACAATAGCCAAACACAATGCTTATAGCAGTCATTTTGGACACTGCCAGGGCTCTGGAGAGAGATGGGAAAGCTGCTGGGCAGAGCCGTCAGGTGTACTAATGAGATAAGGGACCTGGAGAGCTTCTTTGAAAATAGTTGCTGAAGTTAGGAGGGGAGAGTTTGGAGGTTTTGGTTTTTTTCATTTTGGGGCCACACATGCTCCAAGAAAGATTTGTATTGCATATCTCAAAGGAACCCACATAGTATAGCGGTAAGAAATACCAAACAATTTAAAGCAGTGCCCAGCAACTTCTGCTCTTAGTGGGTATATGTACAGGGAGGATGAAAAAAAAACCTTAACACCAAAATAAATAACACTACCTCTAAAATAAATCATAAAATCATAGAATAGTTAGGGTTGGAAAGGACTTTAAGATCATCTAATTCCAACCCCCCTGCCATGGGCACAGATGCCTCTCACTAAACCATGTCACCCAAGGCTCTGTCCAACCCGGCCTTGAACACCGCTAGGGATGGAGCAGTCACAACTTCTTTGGGCAGCCTATTCCAGTGCCTCACCACCCTTACAGTAAAGAACTTCTTCCTTATATCCAATCTAAACTTCTCCTGTTTAAATTTTA
>WYDI02040768.1:0-37220 GCA_009867235.2 Psittacus erithacus
TCATGAGAGCAGAGTAGAGGGGCAGGATCACCTCCTTCGACCTGCTGGTCACGCTCCTTTTGATGCAGCCCAGGATATCTATGCCTTCCACTTACTATGAGGCCAGTACCATAGCTGCTGGGGGAATGTTCAGCCATTTTTGGAAATGCTGTAGTTCCACTGGTAAAACAGACAGCCATTGGATCTTGACGCTTTGTGAGCACACAGGAACACTTCTTAAAATAAGGAAAATGATTAATGAAGTGATCTGAAAGTGTGATATTTAACCAAAATAACTGCAGCACTTGAAAGTATCATAAATATCTGATATTTTTTCACTGTGCAGTCTTAACAGGGTGAAAATATATTGGTGTGTGCCAGCTTTTCTTATCCAAAACAAACCACTGTGCTTTTCTTTCATTATTACCATAGTGCTTTCACAGTGGGATTTACTCACTTCAGGAGTGCAGCCGTCCTTCCCCATGGCCCTCTGACACAAGCAATTTGAATTTCAGAGACTGGCATTCAGCCCCAACCGAATACAGCTGGCGCTACAGAATCATCAGTGATGACACACTTTGCCTTGGATTTCTGTAGTTGATGAAGAATTTCCTTCATCTGGAATTGGGCCTCTCTGGTACTTCTGCAAATTAAATCAACATTGCAAAAGCATAGGCCCACACAGTGTGACCTTTAGTCAGTATCTCACCTACCTGATACATGAAGTGATTTGAAATGTATGCATACAATGTGCTTTAAAGGGGACTAATGCATTTAGCAGTAGTAATAAACTCACCTCCTGAGTGAAAAATTCACTGGGGCAGCAAGAATATGTTACCTTATTATGTATTTGAAGGTACAATAACAACAAGGCTTATTTTCAGGGGAGCAGATTTTAACAGTACACTTCAGAAGGCAAAACATCTCCAGAGGCTGTTCTTTGTTCCATCTACAGCCTACCAAAACCTGTTTTTCCTGTAAAAGGAACAACTGTGTCAGGTAAGTGATACCTCCGCTCTGCCCTTGCTGCCAAACTGGACATAACTGTGTTTAGCTCCTCATCAAGAACAGCCTGAGACTACAAAAACAGTCCAACATCTATAGAGACAGGACCTATGTAGTAAGAACGGTGATTGATAGGTTTCTGTGGAGCTCAGAGCGGAGGTAGAACATCTGAGTCCCAAATCTTTCCTGTTTTCTTTTCCTTCCCTCTTCCCACCCACCAGCTCATGGAGGAACACAGTCATAAAACCTTGCTACAACCTTGCTACATCAAGGCCACAGCCCAGCATCACTGTGGGCACAAGTATGGCATTGATGCGGGCCTCTACCTTCAGCCTCTCCTGAGGGGATTTCAGTCACTAGGGGGCTAGTTACAGATGTAGCTTAAATTGGGGCATCATCATAAGAGTTTGGCTACCAGAGTCCTAAATAGCTCCCACCGTATCTCCATTCTCAAATCATGATTCTAACATCATCAGCAGAGAGCTTGCTAACACCCATTTATGTTTTGGGAGCAGAACAGTCCTCTGGGTGCTGATCAGTGAGGGTGACACTGCAGTCTTTCCTGCCACATAAGCCCTGTAATTTTGCCAGAACTCTCTCCTGGCGTTCTGCCCATGCCTGTAAACAACATTCTCCAAGGAGATATTAACCACCTCCCTGCAATATTCACTGCAGCAGAAAGAAACTGATTCAAAACAGCTCCCCAAACAATAAACCTGCTCTCAAAGTCAGCCTGCAGTAGCGATATTTTAAACAGCTTTTTGAATACCTGTATGGAAGTCTCCCAGAGGAAACAGAGGAACAGCCTTAAAGGGATTCCCTACCCAGACCACATCACTCCAGGGGAGACATGACTATTAAGAGAAAATGACAGCAATGGCTTGTGATAAGTCAGCAAATGTGCCACTAATACGTAGGCAAAAAGGTTTCCACTTCAGGAAGAAAACCATAATTTCCACAGTGACCTAACCTGTAACCTGTTCTTTTGGTAGGGCATATAACTGATTTCCAGAGAACCAATGGGTATTTCCAAGTCCCCCAGCACTTTTCAGCACTGAAATATCCTAGTTATGTTCTGTATGGTTAATTGCATTTCCTCTGCACCTCTCAGCTGCCTGTAGAACTTCATGTTTCAAACATGTCTCAACATGCCCAACTCCAGAGACTGTCACTATACTTCGCCACAACTTTGAGTCTTTCACACAACCCCAGCCCTGCACAGATTGAGTGACTTTTAATTTATGTGTGGTCAGTAATCCCACTGATGTCTAACAATTGCTGTAGAATTATATGAATCTCAAAGGCTTTGCAGGAACAAAGCTTCAGATAAGACATAAACGCCACCTCCTGTTGTGGTTGCAACTTGCATCAATTCATGAAGTTTCCTTTTCTCCTACTTCCGTAAGATCACAGACTGGTTTGTGTTGGAATGGACCTTGAGCTCATCCAGTTTCAATCCCCTGCCACAGGCAGAGACACCTTCCACAAGACCTGTTGCTCAGGCCTCGTCCTGCCTGGCCTTGAACACTGCCAGGGATGGGGCAGCCACAGTTTCTCTGGGCACCTGTGCCAGGGCCTCAGCACCCTCACAGTGAACTTAACGTTATTTTAACTTTTATCCCCCCCCCACAGTGGCCAGCACTTGAGCTCACCTGGATTCTCAGAAGGTCAATGATAGCCCTGCCCCTAGAGAGCCTCCTTAGCTGCCTCCTCGACCTGTTTTCTCAAAATGAGGAGGGGCTTAATTCTCCCCTATTAATTGTCCAGGAAACTCAAGAGTTACTGCAGGCAGAGAAGGCTGCTATGGACACAGACACATAGGGACACCTTCCTTTGGGATCCATGCTGTGGGCCATGCCTTTTCTCTCAACACATGTTCTCTTGTATCTCATGCCTAAATTTACCCGTATAGAGTTCGTTTCAGCTGGTCCCTCTACACCATGACACCTTCAGGAGTTAGACATGAAGCCAGAGAAGCAGCTGACCCATCTCTATCTCGTGTTGGGGTGTACAGGTCAGCGTTCCACGCTCCAGTGCTGAGCAGGATTGAGGTCTCCTTGCTCCCCTGCACTTCAGTGAGCATCCATCCTCCCCTGCCCCAGTCCCACAGATCATCTGCTCTGGAATCATTAACACAAACCCAGACTTTAATCCTGGAACTGAAGTTCGGCAGAAGAGAAGCCATGAAGGGCTATGAGTGACAGAGCCTGGCCACAGCCGAGTGCACCGAGCCGGGGGAACGCTCAATCTCTCCCCGGCACGCATAACCCCTGAGGTGAGCTGCAGTTTTAGAGGGACGGGTTTGGTTTCTTCTTTTACCAAGGGCGCTGCGCTGCCCAGAGCCACACCGGCTGGCAGAGGAGCCCGGCACCCGGCTGAGGGGATCACACCCGGCGCCGCGGCTCGGACCCCCTCAGGAGCGACGAGAGGCGCCGCTCCCGCCTGCCTCAGCGCTTCCCGGCAGGGCGGTAACGGGCCGCTGGGCGGCGCTCTCTCCGGCGGGCTGGCGGCGCGGCGCGGCGCTGACGCCATCGCAGTGCGCGGCGGTAGCTGCGAGTGGCGGTCAATGGCCGCAGCGGAGCCGGCGTCGAGGAAGCGGCGGCCCAAGGGGCACTTCGCGGCGGGGCGGGCCAAGCGGCCCCGCGGCGGCGGGAGACAGCTGGAGGCCGGCATGCGCGGCATCCTCATCACCTGCAACATGAACGAGCGCAAGTGCGTGGGGGAGGCCTACAGCCTCCTCGGCGAGTACGGGGACCTGCTCTACGGGCCTGAGCAGGTGCGTGCGGGCGTCGCTCGGGGCTGGGCGGGAGGCGGCCCTGATACTGGGGAGCGTGGCCCTGGCGCGGTATCGGCCGCTCCGCTGCTCCTCGCGGCCTGGCAGCATGACCCTGCGGGGCGGGGAGCGCAGCGCCTGGAGCTTCTTCTCGCTGTGTTGTAGAACCCCATGTTTGTGTTCGCCACACACGAAAATGCCGGTTTCTGTCATCAACCCCCAGTACAGCCCCTCGGGTTGGGTGGAGGAAAAGTCCTTGCCCATCACCTCCAGGCCCCAGGGTCATGCTGTCGGTTTCTGTGTGCACTGTTGCTCAGTACTCACCAAACAAGAGGCGTGCCTTGTGTGAAGTTTTCAGATCATGAGGAGCGGCTGTCTGGAAGTGAGAGGGAGGAGGATGAGGATGACGTTGAGGCAGCCTTGAAGAAGGAGGTCAGCCAGATCCGTGCCTCGACAGAGCAGAAGCTGCGGCGGTTCCAGTCGGTGGAGAGTGGTGCCAACAACGTGGTCTTCATCAGAACCCAGGGCATTGGTAGGACATCGGTTGATGCTGTGTAATGCTGTAGGGTAAACTACACTCAACAGTATTAGTAAAAGGCCACAGAGCACAACTTCCAAGAAACTCGTATATACCAAACACAGAGTTTCCCCTTCCTTTTTGCATAGCCCCTGACTTTTGTCATTAGCAGAGTTGCTAAAGGTAGAGGAATCTGCATTGACAAAATAATCCTTGATTATCCAGTTTTGGTATAGTAAAAAAACTCTACAGAAAAGGATTTGAGGCTGACAGCAGTGCAGCTAAGTGTTTCCCCAGTGTGTTACTTAGAGGGGTAAGGAAGGGAGAAAATGCCTTCAATTTGTTTCTCATACCTAGCTGGTTTTCTTGTAGAACCTGAGAACCTGGTGCACCATATATTAAAGGATATGCATGCCACTAAAAAGAAGAAAACAAGAGTCATCCTGAGGATGCTGCCCATTTCTGGAACTTGCAAGGCTTTTATGGAGGATATGAAAAAATATACAGAAACATTTTTTGAGCCTTGGTTTAAAGCCCCTAATAAGGGTACTTTTCAGATTGTTTACAAAGCTCGTAATAACAGTCATATGAGTAGGGAAGAAGTAATTAAGGAATTAGCAGGTATGTATGGATTTCTCACCAAACTGAGCAGCTCACAACATATACATATACATAAACAGCCCACAACTGCATGCACAATATAGGTCAGCTTATTAAAAGTGGTCTTAATGGGCACACATACTTGTTGCATAAAATCTGTGTGTTGAATTACAAAAGCTTCTCTAAGACTTAGAAAACCCTTGACATCAATATTCCTTGCTGATGTTAATGTCTCAAGAGACAACAAGCAGAAACAAGTCCAGTGTTAAGTTATGTGTGCTCTGAAATGAATGCTCTAAGGCTTTCTCTCTGGATGCTATGTTGAAATAATGTGTTACTATTTCCATTGAATATATGACTTATAAAATAGCTCCACCTTACTCTAGTATTTTGTTTCTTGGTAATTGCAGTGGGACAGTTTTTCAGTTACACTGGTATATTCTGAGCCCTGCTCTGTTCAGCTATTTTAAGCAATTACAAAAACAAGTAGTTGGTTACAACTAAGGGGCATGTTGCTTTCTTTCTCTTAACTTTTCTCCTTTCATTAGGGCATGCTTATTGAAACAGTTTTCCCAGCATCTTTTAAGCTACATCTTGTTTTACAGGAATTGTGGGCAGCCTCAATCCAGAAAACAAAGTCGACCTTAATAACCCACAATATACAATTGTGGTGGAAATAATAAAAACCGTATGTTGCTTGAGTGTGGTGAGAGACTATGTTCTGTTCAGAAAATACAATCTACAGGAGGTGGTGAAGAGCAACAAAGAAGACAAACAACAAAACACGTCAAGTTTGACAGAAGAACAGAACTCCAAGGTAGTAAAACCAGAAGCCGAGGGGGAGCAGAAGAGCTCAGAAGTAAAACTAGAGAACAAGAATCAAGGTGAAACAGAAGCTGAGCCCAAGGGGAATGATACGCTGACAGTGTAAAAAGTGTGACAGAAGGAAAGATAAACAATCCAAACTAAAAGAGTTGCCCTAGAGTTCTGAAAGGGTGTTTCTAAAGAGGAGAGTGGTTTTGTTTTGAAATCTTGTTTTTAAAATCCACATGTGTAAGAATTTAATGCTTGTTGCAGATGGAGCTGACATTACAACAGATGCAAGAGTGCTCACCTTTCTGGTGAAGCTTGCTGTCATTCTTTTACAGCTTTGTTCTGCAGTGCCTTTACCTAGTACAGAAAGCAGGACTGTGTGCATGGCATATGTAAATGTGGCCATCCTGACATACATTGACTCTCCTTTGTTATATCTGATGGCTACAGAAGCCAAAAGGCAGTGCAGAGTCAGCTCTATCAGGAAGTATTGATGAAAGTGAGAGATCTGAAAAAGACAGTTGACTGCAGAGGGGTTTTAAGGATGTGATCTGACAACTTGTGTGACTGCAGAACTCGGATGAAGTTTTCTGCGTGAACAACAGAATGAGTTAAACCTGATCATTTCCTGTATGATGGAGTGTTATATGCATATATATATATACACATACACATTGATCTACAAGGATATGCTAAGTCTTGAAAGTAAATGAGAAGAACTGCTATCATCAAAATACTTGAATATTATGAGACTTTTTAGAGTAATAGATTTGACTGTTCTGGGACAGTAGAAGTATAGTGCAGGCATTGCAGATGGTTTTAGCAAAAACTACATGTGTGTTTACATTAGCTGTGTATACAGCAGTTATTGATTTGTAAGAAATGTTGTAGTCACTGAACAGACTCCTTGTGAGTAATTTCCTGCAAACAGCCTTTTGCTGCTCTTTCCAAAGACTTAATCCTTGGGGGTGTTTATGAAGTCTTTTTTTTTTGTTTTGTTTTATTTAGGTCTCAAAATTAGAATTTAAATACTGCTTGGGAACTTCTTATGAAAGAAGATAAAGGGAATTAAGCTTAATTTTTGGTACAGTTTTAGACTTACAGTATTAATTTTGTTTCAGATTGAAAGTAATGTTAGTGAGTCTTTCTGTTGCCTGTTTGTTACAGCAGCTCTTTTGATATCCTAGTGACTTAAAAAACAACCAAAGCCAGTGCACCCATAACCTGCTTTCCAGTAGAGTTCTGAGTATGCTTCCTGTACAACTGTCCAGCTTTAGTATTTCATTTCTAGCATAAAAGCTGATGAGTTGACAATGGGAAAAGACTCATCTTGAAGAACACTACTTGTTACTTGTCTTGGTTTAATGAAAAGAATTTGTCAAAGTCTCTCAACAGTGTTGAATTTGTATTTTCCTCTTCTTAAAATTCTTTCAGAAGCTGGAAAATTAAGACAACTCTTTTCCCCAGTCCTCTTTCCCTTACCACCCATTTATTAAAACTCTGCTTTCTTACCTCCATCAGTGTTTTCTTTAACTTTTAAAGCCTCTTGTGTGTGAATTAAAACTAGCAATGTCTGGATAACACATAGGAAAGAACCATTTGAGACCAGATACGAAGGTCAACTGTGAATGTTTATTGATGCCTCATGTTGATGATCATGATTCAAGACAGCCTGCTTACCTTACTAAGGACAAGGATAGACTCATGGATAGTTTGTTGTTTTTTTGATTGCTGGGTTTCGGTTTGGGGTTATTTTTTTTCCTCTTCTCACTCATACGTGTCTACAGGACCTACAGTTCTTCACAAGAAACTGCTGAATAGCTGCTATGTGTTTGTCAAGCCTATGTCTGTCTGACATTTACATGCTGCCTATGCTGCAGTCTTAAAAGATGTCTTCTTTCTTTTACTTTTTGTTTTTTTTATAACTTGCACTTACTGAACATTCACTGTTAACACACTAATTCCTAAATTTATTTAGATTTATACAAGCAGGGTGCTTAATTTGGATGCGTGCAAGATCCATGGCCATATCGGGGAACTTCATTGTATACTAGCATGATTTCCTTGTTAGTAAGCCTCTTGTGAATTAAATTATCTGGTCTTAAAAGAATGAACACACTACTCCTTCATCGTGGAATTATTTCTACTTGGTACTGTAATTCTGAAAAGTGCTGGGTGGCTGGAAGTTGTGTTTGCA
Source organism: Psittacus erithacus (assembly GCA_009867235.2). Lineage (NCBI taxonomy): Eukaryota > Metazoa > Chordata > Aves > Psittaciformes > Psittacidae > Psittacus > Psittacus erithacus. The sequence continues at coordinate 7,885 of WYDI02040768.1, forward strand.
TGTGCCTTGCCAAGGCAGGCTTGATGTTTGTTAAGCAAGAACACAAGCATTTAAAAAACATACAGTTGGGAGTTTTTAAACCTTGTGCATTCTTACACAGTCACTGCTTAGTGGGTGAAATATCATCCTGTGTTGGTGCTTACAGTTGTTAGAAGAGCTCCATTATGAATTAAATTGATAGGGATAGGCCTTTTTAGATTGCTTATCAAAATTAAGTCTTTCTCCATTCCTTGTTCCTCAGTTCATTCCGCCTGATTTTCCCAGTGATTGTCTTTGGCAGCTGCTGGACAAATTCAATCTGATTCAAAAGAGGAAGAAACTAAAATGAGTATATGTCATTTACATTTATTTTTTTTTTTCCAAAACAGCTCCATCCTACTTAAAGTCTCCATCGTACTTAATTTAAATAAGAATTAGGGGACTGTGGAAGTAACTCCTGATTTCATTTTAGATTGTGTTGGATCGGTTCTTTTCCAAGAGGTTCTTTAAAAAATAATGCTTGTTATTTTTCTTGCACAGCAAATATTTGGGCTTTTTCTGTTACTGCATTTGAACTGAGTCTATCTGGTTTTAGCCTCCCCATGGCTCAAATAGGTGTTTGGGGTTTTATTTGATTTTTTTAATACACTCGTGTTTACTTGCCTTCCTGGGGTACTTGTATGGAGCAGTGACTTTCCTGACATGATCTTGCAATTCACAGGCCAGTTTCTTTGGATCTTGTGACTTAAAGGAAGGAGACAAGACCACAAAAGCTTTTACCACCTACAAAGGGAAAATAGATAAAAATGCAGCATTAGTTAAACCAGAGCAACCTAAGAAATGAGGCAGTTAACTGAGAGTGAGTACTGCCTGCACTACAGGCTTATTCTATCACACCTGTGCAGTACAGCAAATCTTGCTTTTGTGTAAGCAAATATAAAATTAGGACAAAAGACTGATTCTACCTTACATTAGTAAAGGTCCTAAGTGATACATGATAAAAGTTTTAAACTGCTTGAAATTCGTAAGAGTTCTCTAAAGGACTGCTTTAAAGTTCTTAGATGCTACAGTCTTTTCTGTAAACGTATGCTGCTAAAGAATATAATTCCCCAGGCAGTGGGTCAAAGTGTACATCAGTTCTTGCCAGAGTCACCTTTATACTCAGTGTCATGTTCTTTAGGAAACCAAGGATTGTATTTTCATTTTTAAGAAAGAAAAAAAGGGGTACACAGACTACTGCTCCCCTTGCTTTGGGTGAAGAGATGGAGAGAAGTTTGTGTAGCTGTATTAAAAATCTTGTAAGTTCAGTAGAAGCTTGAGTGTGAGCTTTGGCACGCAAAGCAGTTTATGGATAGGAGAGTGATCACTAATTACCTCCCCTCTGATGAGATCTGGGCTGCTGACCACAGCTGACTCAGCGACAGCTGGGTGCTCTATCAGGGCACTCTCTATTTCAAATGGTCCAATACGATACCTAGGAGAAAGAAATGAAATGCTTAGTAAGTAAAAGGTATATGCTTATTTTTAGACATTTCTTGGCATTTTAACTGAAATTGACAAACCCAGAGGAGATGATGACATCATCAGATCTCCCCGTAAACCATATGTATCCATCCTCATCCATGCTCCCTCTGTCTCCAGTGATATAGAAGTTCCCACGGATTGTGGAAGCAGTTTTCACTGGATCATCCTGTTAAACAAGCAACAATTATTCTGAATATTGAGAAGCCTTAACCTTAGAGATGAGTTTTGCCTCTTTGGACACTACCCAAAATATTTTTCACTGCTTGTTTTTTGTCTCCAGTACACAATAGTTTGTGCTTGCTTCTTCCAGAGGGGAAAACTTATCACAGGGCCAGATAGGGAACTTAAGGTCACATAGTAGGTCTGCAGAAGACTGGTGTAGGGAATTGAAATATTGTAAGTCAGAACATTGTGAGGTCAAGATGAGCCAAAGCTCTTCAGTGCTGCACCTGCTCTTGTTGGTAGAAATACATACCATGCTGCAGGCCTCAACTGGCTCTCTGGAAATTCTCAACTGGCTCTCTGGAAATTCACTTTAGGCTTACCACGTATCGAGTGAAAAAAGTAAATGGCCGCTTGGCATCTACTTTGATAGCAATGTCTCCTTCTTTCCCAGGAGGCAGAACACTGCCATTTTCATCTATAATCTGCAATAGAAAAGGCAAATGGGTGATTATAACTTCCTATTTTAAGAAAGCCATGTTCTAAAACTAACCAACAGCCAACAGCTCAACCAAAAAAGTCATCCTGCCACGAATACCACTGTATGGTAGTGAAACCTGTACAGTATGTTGTACTCCCTCTTGTTCTACTTCCTATGAAATCAACAGTAAGCAGAAAATGGGACCACCTACCTGAATATCATAGTGGGGAGCTGCCTTTCCCAAGGAACCTGGCTTAATTTTCATTCCTTTCATATTGGCACATACCATTCCCTGTTGGAAAAGACAAACAACCAGCCCAGGTATTTTTCACTGTTATTCCTGAGGCTCTTCCTGTTCTTGTACTATGCCCATTGTTGAGCTAGTGTAAGATCTAAATTTTCCACTTGTGTGAGCCAAAACACTGAATTTCACTGACAGTCTTGGACAAATAGTTCAAGATATTCTACAGCTTAAGTAGTCTTAGAGCAGTATCATAAACAAGCCATAATTCTAAAAACTATAAACCCTCTTGTAGGCAATTGCCACATATTCTAATGCCATCTTTCTTTTTAATCAAGTATGTATGGCCTAGTTCCATATTTACTAAGAGGAATGAGATGGAATCCAAGGCCCCAAGTGACAGCTGAGCTTTACAAAATAGTGGAACTTACAGTTTCGGTTTGGCCGTAGCCTTCATAGATATTCAGTCCTGTTTGCCTTTTCCACTGTGCCATCACGTCTGGGTTGAGTGGTTCCCCTGCAGTCAAACAGTGCTTCAGTGTCTTGAACGCATACCTTCGTAAGCAGAGGACATTACTGAGTATCAGAAGACAAAAAGGGACAAATGCTCTCCCTGACAGTTGTTACGTCCAACCCTGTGACTTCAGGACACACTGGACTCTCTTAGAGTAATGGTTAGGGTTGAGAGAAAATCTAGAGCTCTAATTGGAGTGCAGCTGGAAAGGGGCTGCCTAAGCTGCAAAGATGCACAGGACTGAGGGCAGTGCAGCCACACCTGTGCCTTCAAGGGCTGAATACCAGCCTCTGTATTCACTACCCCTAATGCCTCAGGGCAAAACTTGCTCTGTGTTGGAGGTGCCCGAGGGGTGAATTTCATCACTTCTCTCTGCAGTGCTGAAGAAAAGGCTCTGCCTAACAAATCTCCACCACTCTACGAGTTTAAATGGCTATAAGGTCCTGTAGAAATCACTGTTAAGAGCCAGACAATAGCTTGCAGACACAGCATGGCCACTTGTTAACAGATGCGCAGTACCTGGTGAGGTCCTGCTGTACCAGCATGCGGTAGGCAGTTGGTGCGCTGCACAGAGTGGTCACTGGGTATCTGCACAAGGTCTAACAAATAAAAAGAAGATTAAATAATATTGTTTTGGGAAAAAACCCTGCTGCAAACTATTACTTTCTATTGCATGCTACAGCACAAAATACAAGACCTGACTGTAACCCCATTTACATGGAAAGCAAAGTAATTGGTGTCACTTTCATCTTTCAGGAAAGATGTTACAGTGCTCAAACATCAGCTGAAGAGGTGACACACTGTGGTAAATCACTGGTGTACCTGATTTGTCTTGATGCTTACTTGGAGCACAAGGACCACCCCTTGGTATGAAACCCTGGCCCTGGAGGAGCAACCTAAGTTTTGCAGGGAACTTCATACTGTAAAACCCACATCTCACCCTAGGACAAAGTCAGACACCTCAGAATAAAGGCAACTAAAATTACAGGTTTCTTTTGAACATTTTGCCTTTTATCTAGCCCCACACTTTCTGAAAAGGACGGTCACTAATCTTCAGACGTGTTCTAATTCCCTCAGCTATCCTAACAAAAGGCCTGACATGCAGAGCCAAGTCTCCACGAGCTCTGGCTGAGTTGTGAGTAATGCTGTATTAAAAGGTTGTTTTGGACTAGTAGATTTATATATCCTCCTCCACATGGGCCAGGACAGGAGCACCTTGCTAGCAAAATAAAGATCTCAGTCAAGCCTCTGTTTTCTGGCACATCTTTAATTCGCATCCACACCACCAGGAGATGATTCGCAGTCACTCAGGTAGAGCTAAACCTTACTTCTTTAAACTGCTTTCTGCCTGCAATGCAAATCTGCTCACAGAGGGGAAAGACCTCTCCTTCAGCAGCTTTCACTCCAGCCACGCCGTGGGTAAAGCAGCTGAGAAATTTATACAAAAAAGAAAACCAAACCAGCAACTACAACTTTAAAATGGAAATGAGAAACAGTATTCAAATCCCCAAATAACCCCCACATTAGGAACATACACTTTTCCACATAGGTGCTTTGAGCCGTTGGGGAGCAGCAGTCTTCCTCTTGTGTTAGATTAAAACTCAGATTGGTTTGAGAAGCTTGAAAATAATTTCTTTTAAGAACAATTTCTTTCAAGTCAACCTCACAGCTTCAGTGCTTCCCAGTACTGACTTGACTTCCTTAATGGTCACAACAGTGTAATTAAAATATTAATTTACATGTAAGACAGCTCATTTATCATTTCAGTAGTGAAATACAGTAGGGAAGAGGCTTAAGTAACACCAGTAACTCCTGCTGATCGGAAGCAGCTGGTAATATCCTGTGCCCAAAAGAGTCATGCTGCAAAATCCTTCCTGTATTATGTTCCTATCAAAGAACAATCATCTTGTGGTTATGCCATCTTAAAACGGCTAATCCCATAAACCTGAGAAGCTTAGTTTTGTGGCCTGCTTGGAAAACAACATGAAATATGAGTAACTGTTAATTATGAACATAGTGTTCTTACATTTAAGGTTTCTCTTGCATCAAACTGTGGCATGGCATGTATGAAAACACACGAGCCCTGGAACCATGGCCCGAAAACGCTCCCAGCAGCTGCCTTTACCCAAGCAGTGTCTGACATGTTCCACAAGATGTCTGAGGGAGTCAAATTCATCCAGTAGCTGTTGAAGACAAAGGTGTCTATAAGAAAGTCTGCAATTGGAAATTAGGAATGTGAGGTGGGTTGGGGTTTTTGTGGGTTCTTTTTGTTTGTTTGGTGGTTCTTTGGTTGTTGTTGTTTTGTTTTTATTTTTCCTCAGAAAGGCATGGTAAATTTGATCCGAAACTCAGGAGCTCAAATAAATGCCTTTTGACCAGCCTTTATACTGTTAAAAGAAAATCAAACAATATCCTAACTCATTATTGAGCCTAACAGACTAGTTTCTAAAATGGAGCCATATACCATATCAAGCAAGATCTTTGCTTCCTGGGTACAATTCAGCTGAGGAGACCGAAAGAAATGACATGTATGGTATTGTTGGCGCCTCATCATCTATCATAATTCTATCACACACAAAATCTCTCTGCTTCACATTCCAGAGCTGTGAAGACATAATTAGCTGAATACTTTACCTTCCTAAGAGAAAAAAACCCAGACCAAAGCTTCCATAGGAATGTTCAACCATTTTGGGAGAGCCTGTAGTACCACTGGTAAAATAGATTGCCATTGGATCCTGGCTTTTTGTCTTCACACAGTTATGGATAGCAGGGGCAGCCCTTAAAAGAAAAAAACAGGTTACTGAAACAGTGGCTGGCATTATTCAGCATACTCAGCTTTGATCCTCTGTACCCAATGTATGCAGGACTTTGCATAGTGAGATGTGAGGGATAAGAAACTACTGAGATCCCCTCAATCTTGCACTGCTAGTTCTGTATTAAAGCATTGCTGATCTTGGTCTTTAACTATTCTCCATGTCCACCTTCTCCACAGTAAAAATACCAACTGGTTGGCCTTGATTTGCCTCCTTTAACAGCCACCAAAAGGGCCCAGCACCTTGTGTTTGATATAAGTGCCCTCCAGAAAGTGTATCTTCCAGCCTTAATGCGATAAGCTGAGGGAGGGCTCACCATTTCTTTTGGTACGTGGCCCCACTAGTTAATTATCCCTGCCATGTTTGGGAAGTATAAAGAGGCTGAAACTCTTGTTCATCTGGCATGTGACAGGGAAATATTTCTCATCACCTTCTAGGATGAGAAAGCAAAACCCTTTCTCCACCAGGACTGATGCTCAAAAAGTGTTTACTTGGCGTGCAAACACTGACTATGCCTGCAAGGTTGGGCATGGGAAGTCTGTCTTCCCAGGCCAGCCATCTCTCTGTGCTGGAGCCCTCACTCCAGAGCCTCACAGCCTCCTGGCTGGTTTAGCAGTTGGCTAAGGCAGCTGAGGACATGGAGAGCTGGGCAGACTGGGCAAGTATCCCAGCAGATAGGCAGGCTGCCAGTGATCTGGCGAGACAGCGAGACAGCCAGGACAGCAGCCCAGCACTCTAGGAAGACTGAACCTGACAGCTGAGCAATCCTGGAGCCAGACAGCCAGCACTTCACAAGACAGCCATCCTGGGAAACCAGACAGCCTACCTGCCTGACTGCCAGGCACAGCCTCTGCAGGACTGATGCAGTTCCAGACAATATTTAGGTTTTATCAAAATCAGTTTTACTCTGCCATGGAACTGAGACGTGGAATACTAGCCCAGCACGAAAGAGGATTCATCAAATCAACTTGACAATGTTTTAGTAGCCCTAAGAGGTTTGAGAATGCAGTGTTACTACTTTCCCTGTCTTTCAGTTTAGTGACACTGAAATGCGCCATTGTTCGAAAGAGCAGATGCAAATAGAGTCAGGCTGTACAGTGAGCTGCACATGTAATACTAGTTCAGACACCTGTAGCTGTGAGAACACACAGTACACCTTATGAAGCTCTTAAAGTGACTGAAGAGCTTGGAGGCCCCCTTGAAATAATGGTTAAACTACACTGATTTTAACAGGGTACTTGCCTTTCTTCTCCACTCTGCCTTTCCACCCCTTCTACAGTCCCATGCACTGCACTGAAGAGCTGTCTGTTGGGTGCCGTTTTAGTAGCTACTTTTCAGCCACGAGGCAGGTTGTTTCCTAAACACATTAGGTTAATTTTGCAGTGCTCTTTTTTAGCCTTTCATACTGAAAAGCTATTCCTACAAACCTTATTATAATAGAGTTTTAGGAATATGGATTGGAATAATTGGTATAGAATATTTTCCTTTGAGCTTTAGAGGGTAAACAGGCCACAGTTGTCAATAAGAGAGGCTTTCCTGTCCATTATTCTGTATTATTTCATAGCCATTATAAAAACCCTAGTCACTGTAAGACTGTACTTATTTTTTAATTTGGCTATTTCCAAATACTCTGTAGAAAAGACACATAATTGCCTTCTCTCACACCCTCTCAAAGGTATCTAGCCCATAGCTAGACACAAGTGCACAAGTGTATTTAAACAACATGAGAAATGTTCCACTAGAGAAAATGATGATGGAGTTACAGTAGAAGACACTTACTTGAGCAAATCACTGAAGTTCAGCCACTCGGCCCTTCTACTTTCAGATACAATTACCTTCGTTTTCAGAAACTGGGATTTGGATGCAACTGAGTCCACCACAGGAGCAAGCACATCAGTTGTAATAATGCACTTAGCCTTAGAAGCCAGCAATCTATAGCAGATGTCTTGTCCTGTCAGTTGTGTGGTCCCTGGGATGATGATAACACCTGAAAGTGCAATAAAATTGGGAATTTATTAGGTATTTGTCACTTTCAGTCCTGATAACTTCACAGCTTTTCCTGAACTGCTGAATATCAGCACCATTCAGTCCAGAAATGAGAAGATAAAACAAGTGCCACACACATGAACTTGAATACAGATGTGCTGATCTGCAGTACAATATAGCTTTTGTTTTTATGAGATCCTTTGCTCCAGGCACAATATAAGCAGAAAGCATAACTTTGGGGCAGTAAACACTAGCAGCTTAAACCTAACTCTATTGAGTTAAATTGATTTAACACAACCAAATTGATTTAACACAATCAACACAAGCCACAGAAAGTAAAGAAAAATGGTGAAGGTAATTCCATCAGTCATAAGAGACTACACTGTCAACCTCTTTGATTGTCAAATGTTTGCTACACAGTCAAATAAGAAATGTAATTGTTAAATGAACTGTTAAGCAACTTTTGGCATAGAAAGTAACAACCAATCTACAGACCATTAGGAATGATGCAATTCACCTGTTCGCATACAAGCCACACTCAGCAGCCACCACTCCGGGATCCGGGGAAGAATCACTAAAACTCGGTCTCCTTTTTCTAAACTGCATGGCCCAGAGAGCATGTTGGCCACTTTTTGGGACAGAAAGCCCAGCTCCTCAAAGCTCCATTTAATTTCATCTCCTTTTCCATTTATCCACCACAGAGCTGGATTTGATGGTCCTTTTCGTTCCTATACACAAGTGTAAAGAGCATGTTGGTTACTTCTGATACACTTGTAGTTCCATGCAGAGTTTTTGGGATGGTCCAGGAAGTGGAATCTGATAGTGTGACATATTCTAGGGCAGGGATATTAAGCACGTGGTTTAAAAGAGACCTTTTCCAAGGCAACTATAAGTTGGTGAGTATATCTACCCAATTTGCAATGTTCATAAATTACTTAGGAGGCTTTTACAACCCCAGCACTGCACACACTGCTGAATCAGAGTCACAAAGCACCATGTCCCTTCTGATGCCATGCAAATTGCGTCTCCTTTCTCTGCAATGTCAATATTATGCTAAAATAGAAATAGGGCAGGAAATTCTGGTCCCACTGAAGCCGGTGATGGTTTTAGACTTGATTCTGGGGACAGGGGCACAGTTTTACTAAAAATACTGAATCTAGAGGGTCAGAAATGTTACCTTTTCGATTTGAGACCACTTGTCCAGCACATCACTTGCAAAATTAAAATACTCAGGTACTTCCTGTTCACAACGACTGATAGCTTCATAATATGAGAAATTCAAAGGTGCAAAAGTCTTGTGATACTGGTGAAATAATCTGCGGAGTGTGTGGGTGCTCCATGAGGACTGCAACACTTGAAATACAAGTAAAATCTTCATGGCACAAAAGCAGATGTATGGGGGCTTTTGGATACAATAACCATCAGAACTGGTTTTTTAATGATTATTTCCTTCCTACAAGAGGCTGAAAAATCAACAATAGTATTATGGTGTGCACATTCCCAGATGGGCTGTTGACTCCAAATGGAACAGATGTATACAGAGCAGCAAGTCCACCTCTTTACGACATTTTATCCCACCTCTCCTTATGGGTAAGCTAGAGCTCTGGTATCACTTTTAAGTCTCCTGCTTTTCCATCTGTCCACAGGTTTTTCAGAGAATTCCTCCTAGAGCTGACAATTCCTATTCCATCCAACCAAGGTAGGGGCTAAGCTGGGTATTCCACATTGCACCATTTACTCTGCCTTCCTTACTGCCCACAGAAAAAATTGTGTTCCCTCCCACAGCTGGTATTTGCTTTTTATTAGTTGGACAGCAAAGTATTATAAATAACTCTGAGGTGGCTTTCCATATTCTATTATTGATTTGTTTACCAGACTAATGCTTTTGCCACATCTACATTTGTCCTTAAATATACAGAGTTGCATTTGGTTTTACAAAATACCATTTGTAGTTTTACATTACCTTGAAAACACTTTGCAAAAGAGTGAAGCGAATTAGAGCCATATGTATGGGAACATGGCGCTCAGGATGCATCAGCTTCAGAGACTAATAAAAGAGGATTTTTCTTTTTTCACATAGTTTGCTTATAACACATTGCTTCTTTATCTCTAAGAGGTCAGTAAAAAAAGCCAGATTCCAGAACTCACAGTTAATCAGTGACATCTTTGTGGAAATGGCTGCTGGTTTGTTTTCCCTTAGATCTGAGCCAGTGATTGCAGACTCAGACTTAGCAGACGTTCTTGCAGAAAGAAGCTACTTCTTCAGTCTGCTTGGGACAAAACAGAAAAGTAGTCCACCCTCTTTCATAAAAGTAAGAACCTTGTGAAGAAAGAGGAAAAAAACACAGCACTGTAGAGCTGTATTTTTTTCACGTTAGTAGATGGCATCTTTCATTTGAGAAGACATCTGAAAAACTATTAAATAAAAACTAATTTCTCAGGGTGTGCTTACCTGGAGATGTTATTTGTGATCAGATGAGACTTCTTTCAACTCCTCCTCATGTATCGTACCTAGTACTTAATTGGTGAGTACTGCCTTCTGGCTTCTCTCTAGTTCTTTGAGCAGCTGTGGCCCTTCATTAGGATCATACATCACATTCTATGGTGGGAATTATTTCCCCTGAGAGCACAGAATTCATTTCTCCAATCTCCTTCTGGAGAAAGGCACAATCACTGAAAAAGCTGAGAGAAGATAGAAAGAGCGCTGAGTATGAATAATTGTGTTTCTGGTTCACTGCCTTTGGAGAATGGATAATCTACCATGCATTACTGTATAACTATTCTATGGCACCAATGACTTTGGAAATAGCAACAATGGGGCTTTATTCTCAGATTCTGGAGTTAAACATAGTATGAGAATTGGTATGATAAAGATACGAAGATTTTCAGAAGCCTGTTGCCAATAAATATCACCTATAATATCTGCCATCAGATACTTTTGTGGACAAAATACATGCAGTTTTGATGTGGGCCATTAGCTCTGAGGACAATGAAAACTCAAACTACAGTCATTGCTATGAAAAGGGTGACAATGGGATGAGACACAAAATCCATGCTCTGAAAGACATGATACAGGTTCTCCAGGTATTCAATTATGGCAAGCTTGGTAAACTTGGATTAGGTGAATTCTACTGCAGTCACAGTAATGTCTGTTAGTATTGCTACCACAGGCAATAAGCTCTGAAAGGGGAAAATATTTTTAAACTAAGACGTAGATAAATAAAAGCTATACATAAGCATACACGTAGAGTATATCATACATACAGACTGTATATAAAAATAGGTATTTAAAAGATGTGTAGATATAGCACTTGGGGACATGGTTCAGTGGTGGACTTTGAAAGATGGGCTTATTGTTGGACTTGACGATCTTAAAAGGTCTATTCCAAACTAAATTATTCTATGATTCTATATAGACAGTACAGGGTATAATTAAGGATCAGAGTCAGGAAACAGAGGAACAAGCACAAAGAGCAGCCATGGAAGTAAGGGACTATGAAGAGGCAGAACCAGGCTGTTTGAGCCTACATGCAGAATCTCTGCAGGCATCAATGCATGGCCAGTCTTCCAAGAAAACCACTGAACTGCTGTGTGTTACAGGTATTGGAAAGCTTTCAAGCCATTTTTGCAAACTGAATGTAAGCTCTGAAATTACTCAGAAGTAAACTGTCCAATTTGGCATCAGTGTCTTTGCACAAGTCACATACAACCTCTCTCTCCCTGTCTTCTGTGTCTTGTAGACTTGGAGCCAGCTTCCCCAACCTACTGCTGTAGAGTTCAGTGTTAGGAGATGACCCTTCCCAGCTTGGTAAATCACGTATGATATTCTGAAATGCAGATACCCAAAGCTGAAGTAATTACAGGCTATCTGTCTCTCATCTTAACACTTAAAAAAGGACAGGCAGCAGACGGCCTCAGGTGACAGTGTTTGCTGATTTTAAGGTGATCTGAAAAGAGAATTACCCAGTTTTTCTGATCTGACTGCTATTTAACTGGTTCTACTTCTCTTACCATTTTTCAGTCAAGACTAGGAACAAAGATAACTATGTCTTATTCTGCCTGGTAGCTCATGTATTCAGAGAAATTAAAATGGACAGAGCAATGGCAACCACATGAAATTCCCAGTGAAAGCTAGAGAAAAGCCACAGTGCAGTGCTCAGTTCTCTGAACGTACACTTCAGGAGCACCCACAGTGAGATTCAGAGCAAGCATGTTTGGCTTAGGGTCTGAGGAACTTCAGGCCTCTGTAACAGGGCACAGAATTTTCCATCTGCTCTCCCCATGTTGAAATTACTCCTCCCATTCCTTATTTCACTGTGGTTGTTAAGTGGCTTTTGAGCTGTGCAATACACACACGAAGAGCCATTCCAAACACACAGTGTTTCCAATGTACATACATGAGAGGGCATTGAGACCATCTTCAAGCCAGTGTGAAGAGACTGGAATCAATGACTGCGTTTGCTCACAAATTTTCAGGGCAGACAGATTTGGCCCTTTTCCTAGGGTAAAGCAGGGTAAATGTCTAAGAGCACTCAGGGGTTTACAGCAACAACTCCAGTGACATCCCTTGTGCTGCTTTCACCATGTAAATACATTTGGAGACACACAACGTGGCTGCTACTGTTTGTAAATATCATAAACCATTATTCAGTGCAATAATGACGGACCATACACACATGGATGGTTCAGCCCAATTTGTCCACAAAATCTCAGGACAAACAAAAAGGATGACAGCCCCCAAAGAATGAATGTACTGTAGCAGTCTTCCACTAGCACACACGGAAAAAAACCCAGTTGCCCCATGATTTTCATGGTAGTTGCAATGAAATCCAGAGAAGTTTCTCATTTGCTCACCAAATTAACTACCTGCTCCCAGGGAGTAGAATTTAGAGCAGCTGTTGATTCAAATGTAGTAGAGAACCATTCATGGCAGATGATACAATTCCTCTCTGCATGTCTGTTACTTCAAGTACAACATTTTGGACAGTCTAAAGACTTTCTGTGGAATGAATTTCCAAAGGACTGGTTAATAAAATATTCAAAACAACCTCCTTCCAGTCACTTCCGTAATTTTCTTAAAACATTAAACGCTAACAGCATGCAAATACTCCAGAGAGTAGGGTCTATTTTTCATGTGAGGTCTAATTCTGCTCCTAAAGAATACATTTTCATCTATCCCCTGAGTAGCGCAAGCTCAGATACGTTTAGATTGATGTAACCTACACAGACATAGCATTTTGTGCATTTGCTTTCTCTTTGGTTTTGACCTCAGGCAATTACGTGCTTTCTAAGTGGAAGGCAAAGCAGTATCCATTTTAGAGCTTAAGAGTATGAAAGAGGTGAAATCCACCTGCAGAACCCTCCTGGCACAGCCTCTCCTGGGACTTGTGTTTGTTAGCCAGTTAATAACTCAATTAGCTGTCCTGAAAGGTCATCGGCAGCTTTACTACACAGCACGTTTGCTATTTTCCCAGGCTCTTGGTACAACAGCAGATGGGCTCATGGGTACTGCATAGTGGGTTTACAGCAGAACAAGGAAATTCTGAGATAAACAACCCTGGGCTTGGTGTTTCTGTGCACTTTGTGCACTGGTGTTATTGCGCTTCTAGTAAATACAGCGTTGGTCATAGAGTTCAACTACTACTTACATCTTCTGAAGCAAGAATAAAGAGTACACAGTCTGTGCTGTAGCAGCACTGTGTGAGGTGCAAGTGCCACAGAGGGGTTACAAGAAATGTGAGATGTGACCTAACAGGGATGATCTAAACCTCTGCTGCAGTCATAGCCACGTAACTCTGCTTGACTGTTATGGAAATTTCTCACAGCCTGAACTGACTACTTAGTCCAGGAAATCCTTGATTATATTTAATCCTGAAACTATCTGTGACCCAGCACTGTCTAAAGCGAGAAGCCTGATCATCAACAACTATTAAAAAACACTCTCACAAAATAGGACTTGACTTGCATACTTTGTGGCTTTCAGTGAAACAACGCACATACAAAAATAAAAGCAAAAGCTGAAGGCAAGTCTGATTTCCCCTCATTTATCATTATCTTCAAACCAGCTTCTCCCACATACATTTTAAATTATAGGGAAAATATTGCTTTAGAAATACCCAAAAGCACAAGAGCAAAAATTGGTATCTTCTCTTACTCAGAAGGTTCTCCAGCACCTCTTAAGACTGTTAGGGCACAGGATGCCAGAAAGCAGAAAAGCAGTTATCTTCAGCACAGTTTGGATAATAGCTCAGCAGCAAAACTCAGCTCTTTCCCAGTCTGTCTTTCTTAGATTCTTCCTTTGGGTTTTCCCAGAGACCATCTTTGGCAGTTGTTGAACAAACTCCAACTTGTCTGTAAAGAAACAGCAATACTCAGCAGTTTGACAGAACTTCCAGCTTCATTCCAAGTTGTATTCCTTTTCTGTGGCAAGCCTGTGATTTTAAAAGCTACAGGCTCTTCTGAGGATGAAGCAGGCAGGCAGCACAGCCAGTGCCCAATAAAAACAGTAGAGAAGCAGAGTTCATTGCTCGGGTCACTCAGCAATTCTTCAAACCAGTTGGGTGGGACAATCGCACCCCACTGAATTTGAGAGCAACTTGGGAAAGGGGGCTGGTAAGAGGCTTTACCTGCTTGCTAAAGCTTGCTTGAAACCCTAGCCAGTGAGGCAGAGCTCACTGAACACTCCTGCACACACTCCCAACAGAAATGTTTTGATCCACCTGTTTGTTTCTTCTTTCTTTTTCCTGGTCAGGTTCAGGTTTTGACATGGTTTAGGGGCAGACTTGGCAGTGCTGGGGTAATGACTGGACTTGAGGATCAAAGGTCTTTTTCAACCTCATTGGCTCTATGATTACAAAACTGCACTAACATGTTGGTGAGTCTGTCAGATCCAGTGTATACACTGAGAAGGCTGTGACTGCACCAGAGAGGAAATCTGAGTGAGACCTTCCCTGCTGTAATGAGCAATTTAAACCACTAGAACAGGGCTCAGGGGAAAATCTACCCATATCTATTTATAACCCAACACAGACCAGCACCAAACCCCAAGAATCAATTCCAGGATTACAGTTTTACGATTGCTTTAAAAACAATTAATTTCCAATGTCATAATTAGATTATGTTAAGAAAGTTATTACTGACCTAGAATAAATGGATTATGTAAACAACTTGATTACTTCACTTAAAAATGGATTACTTTGCCAAAAAGCACTGACATTTGAAATCTGAATGTGCTTAAAAAGAGTCAGATTCTGAAATGGTGACCGGATTACATTTTTCAACATGTTTTCATAATTTCACTTAACAATCTAATCCTATTTCTAGTTATTCTGCTCAAAAAACGGGATTACGTTTGAAATATCCAATGTGTGTTCCCTCTGTTCCAACTGAATCAAGGAGAGAAAAATTAACCTCGCAGAGCAAACCTGCTACTCAGGAAGAGGGAAGAGAAATTTAAAACCCTCCATCATGGCTGTGGAACCCTGTGCAGAAACTGAGGGAAGCCAAAGGCAGACAGTAAAGTCTTTTCTGAAGACTTTTGGTGGGACCTGGCGCATCATTGCTTAGCCAGGTGGGGTTTATCCTTCTTCTCCTGGTGAACTATTCACGTTAATTCCAGAGACCCTGGGGTTCTTTTCAACCATTCTAGATGCTCTGCTAGTGGAGTTTGAGTCCTGCTTCACCTGCAATAGCTGTAGTACTATTTGCCTCTGCACAGCCCACTGCCACCGGTAATGAGATGTGAAAATCACGCTGAGATCCCCTCAAACATGCCATACCCTTTCAGCCTGAAAATCTGCAACCAGTGCAAACTGTGGTAACTCTGCTGAGGAACTTGACAGGCTACTGATTGTTGCCAGCTGAGGCTTTCAACCCACTTTACACTATTCAACCCTCTGTTATTATAACATCCAAGAATTATCTGTCTCTGTTCAGTTAGTCATTTAAGATGTATAGAAACGCATTTAATATTTCATAATTGGATTGAATTTGTAGGATCTGATTCTTTTGTTTAAAATAATTAGGATATATCTATACTCATAAACACAATTTGGTTAGGTAAAGGAACACTTCATTTCCCTGTATATAATCACAGTGAAACCTAATATAGGTTCCTCTGTAGTTTCAATGTAAGAAGACAATATCAGATCCTATCAGGATAGGCCTATGATGCTCAGCTAAGCAGTGTTTACTCAGGTAAAGGATGTGTGTTGCTGTCAGATTCTCAATGTTACATTTTAAAACCTGATTAAAAAAAGTTACAGGAGAAAAAAAGCAAAATTCTACTATTCCGAAACATAACTTGACCGTATTTCTTATCTGATTATTAGGTTTGATTAGAGGAGTTCTAATTTTAGAGTGTATTGCCAGGAACTACTTGTATATTCAGAACTCTGTTGTACTTGCCTTTCTTGGGTATTTGTAAGGTGCAATAACGTTTTTTCACATGCTGAAGAAGTAATTTTTCAGGACCTTGAGACATAAATTCAGGAGACAGGACAATAAAAGCTTTTACCACCTAAAGGAGAGAGCAAGAGTAAGGCAAAACTCAGCAATCACTAACTTGAATAATGTTCAATAGAAAGACTAAGATGAATAACACCATTTTCTACAATCAAATCTCTTTCAAACCCATTGAAATACAAGTTTCCAAGTCAGATGCTGGACAACTTACTGGTTTTTATCATTTCTTGAATTCCAGAAATGGTCTTTAAAACAGCACAGTGGCATACCCAGCAGACAGGAATTCTTCACTGGTAGTTAGGCAGGCACGTCATGTCCTCAGTGTTGAAGAAGATGGGTGACTTAAATAAGCTGTATTTACTTAATGATCTTCCTAAGAATAGCTAGGGTACATTGCTTCAAGCTATAGGATCCCACTGGAATACAGAGAAGCCATTGGTGTAGGTGCCCCTAATTCTTCTGAAATCAAAAGGAAGTTAGATTCCTCTTTTGTATGTATTTCAAACACATACGAAAATGTATTTAAAAATGCCAGTCTACATCTTTACTATGTTAATACAAGCCAGTATCTCCCTCACGGACACAGCTATTTCTCAACACACATATATTTTAGATGTTTCAGGTAGCTCCAACAGCAAACACTAAGCAAAAAGCAGAGAAACAGTGACTCCATTATTTGGTGGAAGCAGAGCATGACTCAGGATAGTTTACAGTGCAGAGTGAGATTTTATTACTCATTTTTGATGAAAAGAATCCATGGTGTTACAGAGAGATGTGACTTGCCCTAGATCAATCCACTTGTCTGTGTGTGGTACAAAAAACTGAATGTTTTTTTGGGTTTCCACTCTACCAAGAGCACTGTCTCCCACCATGCATTACCAACCCACTAATACAACAGCTTTTGCTTTTGATAACACACTTTTTATTCTTACATTTAAAATAGTTGCTGTGTCATCTGTAGCTAGCCATGTGAAAAGAGGCATGATCCCTGAATCTATGGAGAAAATGAGGTAGAAGAGTCAAATTTTATCCAGCCTGTATCAGACCCCATAGTGTATCAGAGGAATACAAATTCGCTCAAGCTTAGTAATGATGAGAAAATTATAAACGAAGCATTTAATAGGAAAAAAGAATTTACAAATGGGGCTAAGCAGATGTAGACATTGTCAATTTATAAAATCCTCTTTCCATTCATTAACAGGCCTGATTCCTTAACGAATCTCTCAGGAGTGTAGCTTCATGTCATCGAGTAGAAGAGGTTTACCTTTAATGCCACTTTGCTGCAGATCATAAGCATGGAAGGGAAAAAGACCAGTGGAAGTATTTAAAATGATTAAAGGAAGCACACAAAATCCTCTCTGCTTCCTTCAAACTTCTATTATTTCATTTACTAAGAAAATAATGCTTTCTATCCAGAAACAGCCAGTCTGACCATAATAATAATAACAGGCAATGAGGTTTAAACAATCTAGCTATGAATGGCTGGCTCCCTGCCCAACAAATAATCTCACCTCTGCACCTGACTGCACTTGCCTAGGAAGTATCACAGGGAAGCAAATACTAATCTTTTATGAAAGCACCATAAAAGGCTGAGATAAGCATTTTTTGGAAACATACCCATATGCTGTATCACCCACTGGAAGCAAGTGAAATACCTGAATTAAAGAGGTGAAGTGTGTTACCTCCTCTGATTTAGCCCGTATATTTGAAATGTGTGTCACTCACAGAGGGCTTAAAAGAGCAAAGGTCTGGTGCCTGCAGCTTCTCTTTCTCTCAAGGGGAACCTGACAGAGAGTATGGAGCTGTTCACAGCATAGGCTCCTTGGCAGACGAAGCTGCTAGAGCCAGATCTGATCACAAGCTTATTTTGTTCACTTTTCTTCTGGTAGGATCACATTAAACAAATTCTTGCACTCATAGGGGATTTTATTTTCTATGCTCACTAGAAGCCTGTGAGATTGTGCTTGAAGATAACTTTATTTTGGATTTTAGAACTGCAAAGGAATCCCTTAAGAAACAAGCAACTTCTAGACTCTGTTGCTCTGCTACAGCTGATGAAGCTCAGACACTGACAGTGAGTTCTGATCTCCGTCTTAAATCTAACACTTGAATGTAATGGCCAAACTTGGCTAATTAACCTTCTGTAATTGATCTTTTCAATAATGAACCCTTCTCGCACAGATATGATTACATCCACTTCATTTATAAATTGTGTTCTTTTTTATTCTTACAGGGGGACAGATCAAGTATTAGCATAATAACTGCCTTATGAATAACTAAAACCAAACTCACCTCATGGCTGCACCTTTATACCAACCTTTTGTATTGCTGGAAAGGAGATGAAGTTGTAGATCACTTACAAAACGCTCCTGCTCAATGGACTGGCTAAAAGTCAGTCATGCAAAGGACATGCAAAGTCCAGCAAATCTGCAAGACCAGGTTCCAAACACATTCTGGAAATGTATAAAGGATCTCTAGGCATAAAACTAAGTATTAACTTTTTTACTAATGCAAGCAGACCAATTTTACTTGCCAAATACATGCACCCAACATGTACACACACACAAAGTATATATATACATGCAACATTAAGCATGCACTGTGAAGCCGGGCTGTAAGAGAGAAGGAGAGGAGGTCTCAAAGGGAAAGGTTAGTCTCTTGAAAACCGTATTTTTCAGCCAGAATGATACAACCCAGTCAAGTTTCAAACTTTGTGGCTCCAGAAGAAAGACATACGCTACAGAGATTTACTTTGCTTTCAATTGCTGGTACCTGCAAGCCTGTGTCTCTGAAATCATTCTGCATGGATCAGAGGAAATATATTGGCAATTCTCTTATTCTGGGCATAGGAGAAGAAGTAAACAAACCATCTACCTTAAACACGAGACAGAAAAGCGCACTGAATATTGCTAATAAGAGGTTGCTGTACCATGGAGCAGAGCACCTCACAGCCTAGAGCCACAGCACGTGGCATGAATAACCTGTCAGTCTGCTTGACTTTGATCCTGGACTGTTCATGCAAAAATCTGGGTGCTATAGCACAACAGAAACTCAGTTTCTATGGTCAAATAAAGAAGGGATTACTGTAGATGACAGTTCTAGCACTGAGGCCTGGAGCACATTATTCTGAACGAGACACACTAGAATTGAGAGTCATGACCCCACTGAAATCAGTGGTAAAACTCCAGTCTTCAGTGTGGTAGTTTGATTCAGACCTTTTCTTTTAAGGCTCTGAATTTAGTTGCTTGATTTTAGGTCCTTAAATTTGGTAAGGGGAAAAAACCCCCAAAACTTCCTATTCTCAGACATCACTGGAGTTTAACTGCCCAAACAGCTAACTGCAGGTACAAGGGAAGTTTCCAGGTGCTCTGAATTCCAGTTTGTACACTTGTTCATCATTCCACTTTTTGCAGCCTTTTTGTTGTTTTGTGCACTTTTTGTTGTTTTTAATTCTCTGTTTAAAACCAAGCAGAAAGATCTAGAAGATGTAGAGTCCTTGGAAGGCCCAGGAGTACATGGCTGTTAAAGGAAACTGAACTGGATACAGAAAAGACCTTGAGGCAGCAACAAGTGACATGCCCAAACAAGTGCATTAAAGAAACTAATGATCAGTTTTATACTCATATAATCTAATGCTCCTAGAAAACTCAGGAGTGAAACAGCATTTTAAAATTTCTCTGTAATATTAAGAATTCCAAAAAATGAAGCTACTGTCAAAAAGAGTGACGTAAATGTATTTTTTGACAATTACTTTTATTTCAAGCAGTTGCAAGTACAGAAATTGTTCTAGTGACAGAAGCGTTTACTCTCAAGAAATAAAATATTTTCATTCCTCAAGATTAGAAAGCTCCAAATCCCACTTTACAGCTGCAGCAGATACAGAACTCTAGGCAGTGAGACACAACTGTAAAAACCCTTCTTTCCTGCCTAAAGATGCTATTGTTACCCAGCAATTTCTTCCTACTTAGTGAACATAACAGGACTCTAAGGCTGGAGATGCTTTTGTCAAATAATGAAAATTTGTGCCAGAAAATGAAATTCAAAAACCCCAAAAAACCCCCCACAAAACCCCAGGATGAATAGCTAAGAACTGATACTACCTTGAAGTCTGTATCACTATTGCACATGCCACTGTAAGAAGTAAGGGTGTGTACACTTTGTACATGCTTCTTCATGAAGCTCAGTTAAATGTTAAAAAATGATGCGATCATCCAACCCAGGCCAAGGAACATTTTTCACTAGTTTCACCTCTAAGTGACTGCAGAAATAGACTGGTCCTGTAGCAAGTGTCTGCTATGGCAAAGAACCATGGTTTGTTTTACAAATTGGGTCACCTGCCCAACAACAAGGGCATCACTTGTCAAGCAGAGTTGCAGGCGTAACATAGCCTAACCCATACCAATTCTGTTCTAGTCTAGTCTAGTGTAGTCCATTCCAATCCAATCCAATCCAATCCAATCCATTCCATGCCATTCCCTACACTCAACTTGAGCTGAATAACAGTGACACTGATTTCTCTTCAATGTCAAGAGGTTTTCAGCTCCAAAAACACTTTCAAGGACACAAATCACAAAGCTTTTATGTGGAAACAAGATTTTTTTTATTATTCCATTTGATTTTGGTTTGGTTTCTTATATTTTATGTTCTTTTAGAATTGTTACATCCTAGAATCACAGACTAGATAGGGTTGGAGAGGACCTCAAGAGCACCTAGTTCCAACTGCCCTGCCATTTTCAGGGACGCCTCACACGAGAAACATGTCGCCCACGGCTCCGTGCAGCCTGGTCTTATACCTCACCAGGAGATGTCACCCAAGGGTCTATACAACATAGTGTTGTACATCGTCAGGGGAAGGAGCACACAGAGCTTCTTTAGGCAACCTGTTCCAGTGCCTCAGCACCCTGATAGCACCCTGACACTTTTTCCTTATATCCAGCCTGAAAGTTTTATGTTATTATTTATGAGCATTGTCACTGACCACACACAAATGTGCAAGAAGCAGCAGAACAAGAAGGTGTGTGGTAGCATGGGTTATTTCCTAACGCATGACACCTATCGATGATAAGTACAAAACTGACTTCCAGCACTTGTTCGTTCGCTGTACTTCCTGTCCAGGGATGCATGAAAAGTGCTCTTGCACATGTTTGGTGCTGGTGTTGCACACAGGGAGAGCTGGAGAGTGGCAGCTGCTGATGGGGCAGCAAGGCTGGAGCCCTTCCAAGCACTGGCTGCTGTGCAGAAGCAAGAACCCCTGGGGAGATGGAGCTAAGGGAAGAGCAGAGCTTGCTCCTACTCCGAGCTTGCACTGGGCAATGGAGCCAAAGAGAGCCAAGACACCAGAGTGCCTTAGAGGTGAGAGAGCAGCAGGCAAGAACCAAGGCCAAAGGGGAAGCCTGACAAGGGGATGTGCTCAGTGCTCCAGAGGACAAGCAGCAACTCCCAAGGAATACCCTGGCAGGCCAGAAAACTTCCTCCCCTAGGATGTGGGGCACAAGGGCCACCTGCATGGAGCACAAGCAGCAGCCTTTGGGCCACAACAGCCCAAAGGAGCCTCATGAAGGGGCTGTGCTCGGCTGTGGAGGAAGGCAAAAACCCCTGGGGACACTCACAGGTCCTCCATGGGGAAAAAAAGCCTTCCCCCCCGAGGCTGCAGGACATGAGAGGCCACCTTCGTGGTGCATGAGCAGCAGGCAGTAACCCAGCAGAATGGACCAGAAGAGCCCTGACAAGTGGTCCTGCTCGATGCTCAGAGGAAGGCAAAAAAACCCTGGGGACCAGTACCAATCTGCCTTGGGTGAGAATCCCTTCCTCATCTCAGTATTGGTGATTGGCTATCCCTGAGCATGTGAGCAAGACCTGCTTCTGGTCCACTGGCTGGTGACACCTCCCAGGAGATACCCAAGCCCTATTCTCCCTCAACCTGGAGCCACCTCACGGGCTTCTGAGAGAGACACTGAGAAACACCTCTGCATCCTGTTGCTTATGGCTGCTGCCCCTGCCTCTGTGGGAGATGAGGATCGTGAGCTCTACAGTGCTCCTTAAGAAGACATTCCTATGCTCTGGCCATGGCTATCCCGCTGAAAAGGATTGCTATCCCTCCCATGAGCTAAGAAGCTGCTCCTGCCAGGAGCTAACCTTGCAGCTGAGAACCTCCAGCAGCCTCCACCAGCTCCTGCCTGAGCCCCCTGTAGCTAACTTCAGAAGCTCAAGGGCTTCCTCTGGGATGTCTTAGGGCTGCTTCGTGCCACCTCTGCCAGAGGACTCAGGAGGCTGCTCCCTTTTATCCTGCCCTGGGGCATTGTGACTGCCGCATTGCCAGGTGCTGGCATGGAATGGAATGGCATGGCATGGAGAGTCATGGAATGAAGGGGAATGGAATGGAATGGAATGGAGTGATGCAGAAGTGGTACAGGAGTTTTGTCCATTGTATGCAAAGATTAGAACAGAGGGGAACTATGAAGCTACTTCTGCATGGACAGTATTTGTGGATAAAGCACAGGAGAAGCTAGCATTGCTTATCATCAACACATGTATTAATCAAGAAAGGTTTATGAAGGTTGTATGATGGTATCAGTAACGAGGAGTCTTTCCATCTTCAATAAATGATAGGAGGGCTGCATTCAGATTAAACACACTGCATTTAAGTACAGAGCATTTGAATCACTCAAATCCATTCCTGCCTTTTCTGCAGCTTTGAGCTAGACAACTGATAATCAGCAATATCTCTTCACTCATTCGGAATACTATCTAAAAGAGATGGGTCACCAGCTAAATTCTAGTGAACCTGTGCACATTTGTGACTAGAATGGAGCTGTATCATTTGTTCCCTTTTCCAGCAGTGCTTTAGGAACTGAAACAGCGCTACTGACACTTTGGAAGCAGGTGCAAACATCACATCTTGCTGTTATCTATAGCTTTTGATACTCAGGCATTTAACAAAAAAGAGGAAGGCAATTACATCAAAGAAATGTGCAATTCATTAATTGGAATGAAAGAAGTTCTGTTACTTTCCAAACAATGCTACATCTGTCCCCACTCTTTCTTTCTTAATTCATTCCTCTTGATCTTCCCAGTGACTGTTTTTGGCAGCTCTTGGACAAACTCCACCTAAATAAAAAAAGACAGACAACAACGTAGCAAGTTCTACAGTTGGTTTTCCAAGACTAGCTCTTAGCATATGTGGACAACTAAGAGGACCCCTATCAGTAAGAACAGCTTGCCTAAAGGATCAAGCCCAAGCCAAATCAAAGCAGCATATTGTGCCATTTGTCAAACAGTTTCTTGGGCTGCCTAGATGGCCAAAGACCTGTTGTCGTGGTTTAAGCTGCTTCCCAGCTAACCAAACTGAGTACTGTAACATCAGTACTGTAACAGAAGGATGAATACCTAAATGGTATCAGAAGTCAGAGACAAATGATAAAAAAGAAGAAAAAAGAGCCATTATTGGCACAAAGTCTTTAATGGTCCTTAGTTTCTATGAGTTTTACACAAGTGAACTAGGGTACTGCTAGTAGCTCTTTTCCTGTAGGGCTGGGATTACTGAGAAACGCCAAGTGTATCCTCCTGGGCTTTTATCTTATTTATTAACTGTGAGAAGCAGTAGATAAAAACTTATTCAGATTCAGGTAGATACCACCCTAAAGTCACTAGAGAGTGCTCAGTTGAAGGTTAAATACAAAATGGAGAATTATAATTGTGAGTCTGACTTAAAATACGCACAGCTAACTAAGATATTATATGAAGCTTAGAAATTTTTGAGAGGTTTAAGCAAACACTTAACTCAAATGCATGAAAACCAAAGTAAGAAAGTGTTATTTAGGAAAGATTTTCTCGAGCCAGGGCTTTAGCTGAATCTTTACCACTGTTTCTTTCAGGTCAATCATGAAAACCCAAATAGTAATTCTGTGAGATTTATGGAAGGGTGACCTGGTTGATCACCTCAGAAGCATTTACCTTTCTGGGGTATTTATACGGAGCAGTAGTTTTCTTGACATGCTCCTGCAAGTCCCAGGTTAAGCTCTCTAAATCACTGGATGAAAAAGTTGGGGACAAGACCACAAATGCTTTCACAACCTGTAAGAAAAGGTCAACAGAAGTGATCTAACACCATTAATCTTTAAAAGCTGATACACAGGTTGCTAGTGAACAGTACTGCTCAGTCTCATGATGTGCAAAAGGAAGGAGCAGAGAAATCAGCATGATGTAAGAAATTGCTGTGCCCAGATTCTGCACATGTCTCACAGAAGGGAAAGTTGAAAACAGAGTTTTAATTCCCTCATTACAAAGCAAAAGCATTTACTCTATCATATCAGCAGGCATCAAGAAGGAGGATTAATAAGAGGCATCTCTGCAGAGTTCTCCCTGAAGCTGAGGGACATTTTGTTTCTCTCTGAAGTTCACACTGGGGACAGAAGGCCCATATCATCCCAGCACAGCACAGTGCTTTCGAATGCTAATGACAGTGTGCTAGTTACATATACGTAACTAGCTAATGCTAGTACAGGATAACTCCGGTTACACCAAGACAGCCAAAAAAGACAATTTCAGTGTACAGACAAGTGCTTAACAACAAGAGGAAAGTAAACATCACTGTAAAATTCTCCAGAGAAGATCTGTGGATGAAAATAAACTAAGAGCAAAGGCATGTAAATAAGAAGGGATTTTGCCTGTCATCCCAAGCAGGATTATCTGCAATGACATGACTGCCTTAGAGCTGTCCATTATTCAGTAAAGTAGGAACTGCTTTATAAAATTATATATTTAAACAAACATTCTGCTTCCCCCACCACTGCTCAGCATCATTACCTCTCCTCTGAGGGGATCTGGGCTGCTGACAACAGCTGTTTCTGCTACTGCTGGGTGTTCTATAAGGGCATTCTCTACTTCAAAAGGCCCAATGCGATATCTAGGTAAGGAAAAAAAGTAGGATTTAGCTTTATGAGCTGAAAAACCAGTACCAAATGGGGTTTTAGTGTTCATATTGCAGAAGAAACCCAAAACAAACCAACAACCAACTACAGACACCTCAGGCAGAATGGAACGGTTGGCTGTATTAGAAGGTAGGAGCATTTCATGGTGGTCATGGGGTAGAGGACTGCTGGGGCTGTGCATACCTCTCACATCTCTCCCCTTTCCTTGTGGCTCCTATACTGGAGCTCCATCTTAACCTGATTGTTGGGGTCTGCAGTACCAGCCAGTGTCATGTTATGGTATCACATCATACAATATAATATTGTTTCATTCCACCACATTAAAAATAAAACATTTCAAATGCTCTTTTGATAGTGATGTCCTTCAATTTTAGTTGAAAACCCAAACTAGATTAAAATCCCTTCTCTGTCAATGGCAGTCTTCACTTTTTGTTGAAACAGACAAGATGTTGCAGGTGAAAGTGACACAGAGATGCCACTGACATCACCAAAATGCTACTGCAAGTCTATGAAAAGCTAACAATAAAAGCAAGTATTCCTAAATCAAAAGGTCAATACATTCATCACAGAATTATCATGTCAGAAGCTCACCAGGAACACAACATGTAAGATTATACAATGGCAGATTTCGAAAGGAAGTGTGCAAACTGACCCTGAAGAAATGATGATGTCATCATCTCTTCCAATGAACTGAAAATATCCATCTTCATCCACAGTCCCTCTGTCTCCAGTGACATAAAAATCCCCACGTTCAGTTTCTGCGGTTTTCTTAGGGTTATCCTCAAAGTGGTTTACAAACAGTAGTTTAGATTTTGAACATGCACCACCAATACATTATGCTATAACACACATAACATTAAATGCACAGAAACAATTTTTCAGTCAAGAATGTTCAAGAATTGTACTGATATTGCTATAAAATTTTAACTCGATCTTCAGCAAACTCTTCTCTTCCATTTTCTAACATCCACCAATCCAAACAAAAAAATTACTCTGGTGATAAATAATAAACTGGTGAAAAATATTCAGCCTTTTGAGCCACTATGCTCAACTGGAGAGATCAGTGGCGGTGAGAATAAAGTAAAGCCCTTACCACATATCCAGAGAAAAAACCAAGTGGTTTTATAGGTTTGCTTCTGACAGCAATTTCCCCCTGTTGCCCTGGAGGCAGAATATTAGCATTTTTGTCTACAATCTGGAATGAGAAACAACACAAGTTTTAGTCCAACAGGAAAATGAAACCCAAAACAAACCCAACACCAACCAAATAAAAAACTTGATGAAAGAATTGAAGAGTAGCCAACAAACCTGAACATCGTAAAGGGGAGCTGCCTTCCCCATTGATCCAGGCTTAACCTTCATTCCTTTAAAACTAGAGCAGATGATTCCCTGAAAAAATCAAAATCAAATCAATATTTTACAATAGAAAAATGTTACATTTATATTCAATTCATTAAATGTACTTTCTAGACTAATTCCAAAGTAAGGAATTAAGATTCATAGGATCCTGTATGTCAGAGCTATAGGGTACAGATCAAAGAAACTCCCTGAAAGGATTCTTTTCCATTATCTGCAAAGAATTAATGCCTTCTACTAAGCAGTCCCCTTCCTCAAGAGTCAGACTCTGCCCTCTTGCCTGTCCCTGTCTCTTGGAATGTGCTTCAGGACATTTATGGAAATTAGCACATTTCCTCCCAGCAATCCATGCTTCTGGCAGGTTCTGTGAGGAGACCCATGAAATTGTTTCTGCCAGAGGTTATCATGGCAAGGTTCTGAGACACTCACAGAAATATCAAGGAAGAAACAGGCTGTGTTCTTTCAAAGCAAACCATAAAACATCAAGGAATTATAAAAAGGAATTATAAAGATTTAAGAGAACATTGACTCTACAGATGTACCGTTTCAGTCTGTCCATATATTTCATGGATGTCCAGCCCAGTCTTGCTTTTCCACTGCTCCAGAACTTCTGGGTTGAGTGGCTCGCCTCCACTCACGCAATGCTTCAGGTTCATGAATTTGTAGCTTCACAAGGAGTTAAAAAACAAAAGAAGCAGTATTTCAATCTAGAGGCAAGACAAAGGGCATGCAACTACAAACAAATAATACTGGAGAACTGTTTACTGGGAAAGTTTGTCCCATGAAGTGGGGAAATCAGAGGATTCCTGATCCTTCAGCTCCTGATACAGCAAGGCTATCAGTCTGTGCTCAACACTGAGTAGGAGTAGTCAGAATTAAACACACATGAAAAACAAAGTAAATTTTTTGCTGAAGTCAGCTGGGATTTAAGGACATGCCTACAACGAATCACAGAGAATTTGCTGAGCCAGGGCCCTGACTGCTGACCCCTGCAGCAGCCCAAGGGAGAAAATGCAAGAGGGGAGGCAGGAACAGCGGCAGGCAGTGGGAAGTGAAGCAGGGGATGATGTACAACTGCCACAATGAGTCACTCCCTCACAGATATGCTGACATTCACTTTCTAGGATGACAGTCCTTCCCAAGGCATGGAAAATTAATTCAGTAATTGAAAATTATGACATTTTCTATGCCAGTCTTTTCATGAAGGGTATTTTAAACTGAACTACTACCCTATTTTTGGTCAAGCAGCTAGATCTGGGAGATCACTGAAGTTTGGTTCGGATAAATTCAATATGAGTAAATAATTCCTTGACATACCTGGAAACATCATTTTGTACCAGCATGCGGAACAATGTTGGAGCACTAACCAGTGTGTCAATAGGGAATCTGCAGAGAGTCTAGTGAGTTAAACAACAAGACAGACATATGAAGCTGAGATAAAAAAACTGTCTTTTGGGTGTATAGTGAATAGAGAGAAAATGTAGGCTCCCCTTTCTATGGAAAAGCACCATACGCTCTGTTGGGTAAGAAACCCTCCTGCAGTTAGTGTAATATGCAGAGATTCACAGGATATTTGGACAAAATCCCGTGCTAATATGTCGACATGACACCCAGACCACATAGCTTGGAGCATGGCTAGAATAGGCTCCTTTTTGTCAACATTATAGGTAAGGTTTTCACTTTCATCTTGGTCAGCGTGGGCAGAGGAATGCTTAGGTTTCAGTCTGCATTAATATCAGCAATTAGTGCTGCTTTTGGATGATTTTCATTCACGTGCTCAACAGCTATAAGCAAAATGTGTGAATGAAGGGCAGGTTTGGCCCCTTCTGTGTACATCAAAGATGCAAGTAGGGGCTTTATACAACAGATACAGCATCTCAAACACAACCCTCATGGGATCTATAGATGCTGCTAAGAATATTTTTTTTGTGCCCTTTCTGCAAATTAACACATCTCCTTGAGTTTTTTCTTACATTTAAGATGGCTGCTGATTCAATCTGTTGTAGCTTATGTACAAAGATGCATGATCCAAAAATCCAGGGATCAAAAACAGATGCCAGTGAAGCTACTACCCATCCTGTGTCTGCTGTGCTCCATATCACATCTGAGGGAGTCAAATCCAACCAATATCTGATAGAACAGAAAAAATGATCAAAAAGATAATGAAAAATCTTTGCTTAACAGCCTCACCTAAAACACAAAACTAAAAAACCAACAAGCACAAGACTTCTGGCAAGATAAATGTGCATTGTGTGCTCTGAATAAGCTTATTTTATAAGCTAGCTCTAGGATAAAAGGGCACCTAACTATATGTTTGCACAAATATATGCACACAGGTATATCATACATATATGATGTCATTCTTACGATAGAGTACGGGGAAGAGAGTAGTCTGAATTTCTTTCAAGAAAGTGACTTTCCACTAGGTAGGAAGATAGGGCTGAAGCAGCAGCATTGATGGATGCTCTGTTGGACACCAGGTATTCAGTTCTAAGGCTAAGGGACAGGATGATCTGTGCAACCAATATAGACTCTGCCTCTGCTCATCTGCACATCACCAAGCATTTTGCAGCCCTAACAGCACAGTATATATTGGTTCTTTGCACTAAACTATTTCCAGCTGATGGCTGTCCTTTGAACCACTCTAAAGAAAGGATAACAGATTGTCACAGTTTAAGCCCAGCCAGCAACCCAGAAACCATGCAGCCATTCGCTCACTCCCCCACCTTCGTCCCCCCGCTCCCAGAGGGATGGGGAGGAGAATCGAAAGAATGTAACTCCCATGGGTTGAGATAAGAACAGTCCAGTAGCTAAGGTACAACACAAACCACTGCTGCTACCACCAATAATAATAATGATAAGGGAAATAACAAGGGAAGAGAATACA
>WYDI02040769.1:0-24415 GCA_009867235.2 Psittacus erithacus
CCATTGAGGACAAACCAGGATGCGCAGGTTAGCCTCACCAGTGTGGGGCACACTGCCAACCACCACAAGCAAGGCAGGGTTGGTGGCAAAACAAGTCCCAGCAGCAACTCAGTAACCACCAGACAAACATGCAGGGATGAAGCAACTCCAAGAGCACACTGGGGAATCTGGCAAGTAAGTCAGGCTCAGCAAAGAACAAGACTAGACCCAAAACCTCTCTATAAACAGTTCATAAGGAGAACACAAATGCTTAGACCTGAGCTTATATACAGCTTTTGGGCTATAGGTGAAGGCTAGAGGCACCAGGAGAGGATGATAAGGACAACTAGAGTCTATTAGCACCCTCATACCCTGCTAGCTGGCTTTCCTTCTCAGGCAGTTTGAGTTAAGAATTTTACCACTGGTCCTCAAGACACAATCTACCACTTTGGCTTCCAAAATTCAGACTCAGTTAAAAGAATTTTACTTGTAAATGTTTAAAGCAAACTTCTGCACTAATCCCTTATCCAAATGAGGTTTGCAATGGCTGAACTAAATTGGCTTTTGCACTTGGGTTTGCACCTCTAAGCCTAAGAGAAGGGTGCTGTCTGAAAACAATCCAACATCTCTTTTCCAATGTGCCCTGAAAAGCCATGCTTTTCTCTTATATGCCCTGCTGCCTTTGCAGGCCTTTTCCAGGCTTATACGCTTGCCATAAGCACTGTTCTTGAAGAATAAAGCCAGGTCTGTGAATTTCACAGACATTCGGAAGAGGCATGGTCCTACTGTGCTTATAACCTAACCTGAATGGCCCAAGGTCACGCTGGTAGTATAGGATGAAGCAGGGATTTCAACTCCCATATGATTAATGTCATGTTCTCTGACCACAATAAGCACTTCTGTAAAGCCATGTTCACTGAAGGGGGCTTCACAGCATACTGTAGCTATCCAGAACTTTCTTGGCAACTGCTGATTGGAAAGAGAAGGGATGGTTGCTTTAGCATAGCTGTGCACTCTAAATGCAAAGTCAAGCTATGATAAAATGAAAGATTGAAATCTGCATGGCTGTGCAACGTACAGTGATAAAGATGACTATAACCTCCGGTTCTCTTTAAACTTACCAAGGACAATGGGCTGAGAGTTTAGTTAATCAATCCTGAGGAATCCTTTCCTGCTATCTTTTCCATCAGTGAAAAAATGAAAGCACAAATAATGAAGATGATTCATACCCAGCAAACAAAGGCATAAGAAGTTCAAAGTGCAGTTGGCTTAACATAGCTTAATTAAAACAGGCTTTGCAGGAGACTGTCGATAATGCCCTGTCAAGTCTGTTCTTTTTGAAGAGACTGCATCCCAATAGATAGGGTCTTGATGTAAAAATGCTTTAAAACTGAAGGCAAAGAGCATGTTACTGTTTGTCCTGCCCTAACACTTAGATACATTGGGACAGAAGATAGCACAAATACTCCAGGTAGGGTACATATGTCAAAAGTTGTATTGTGATCACTCTCACTTAGGTTTTGCCACCACTGTAGCTGCTTCCAGCTTTCCGAGGGATTACCTGACTAAGAAGCTTGGTTATTGGCAAAAACCAAGGCCCAGTATAAAAAATACATTCCTGCTCTCAAAAGCTCACAATTAAGCTTCATTATTGACTCTCAGATTAGATATATGATTGCAGAAGTAAAAATGTTGAGAAAGGAGTGCCTGCATGTGTATGTGTGTAGAATGACTGTAGAGGGAAAGAGAATAGCATAAAAATACTAAAATTCACACTAGCAAGGGAAGCAGTTTGGGGTGAGGCTGACTGCAGCACATTTGATTGCCAGTGATGGCAACAACTCTGTGTGTGGTTTAAAGTCCTCATTGGAGTTGATCATATGTAAAATGAAGTGCCTTTCTAAAATCAGGTGGCCAGTCATTCTTTGCTAAGACAGACACTGCCTTGCCAACATATACATTCAAAACATCATTCATGGGACGTCAAAAATGAGAAGCCTAACTTCTTGTTAATAAAAGCTGGTGCTGTAGCATGACTTTACTCCAAAAGGTGGATTTTTCCAGGAAGCCTCAAAAACCTCAAAACTTACAAGGTTCATGCTTAAAATCTCTGCACATCTGATTATACAGCACAGGATGATTTTGGAGAAAAATCAATCCTATAGTCATAATGGTGCTTGTTATTTTGAGCAGTTGAATTAAAACAGGTTAAGGAAAACAATGGAAAGATCCCTCTTAGGAAGGAAGACTTCTCTGACAGAAAATATACTTAATTTTCCTCCGTATTTCATTAGTTTAAAAATTGGCTAGTTTGAAACTGCAGCCTTTAAAGACCAGAATAATTTGCATCGCACTGCACTGCCTTGTCAGAAATTCTGATAGGCTTGACGCAGGTCTAAGTTTGTCTTTTCATCCTCACTTGCAACTTTCTCTTCCTGTAAATTGCTGGTCAAGCTACTCAAATTTCACCTTCTTCCTGTATTTACTTGACTCTTATCCTCTTAGCTCATTCATTTTTCCGGTATACTGGAAATTTGGCTGGACTCTTGCTACTCGAACTACCTGAATTCAAATCACAGCTTCCATGTGGATTATCCTTGGATTAGAAAGACATCCAAAGGTCTTGCATGTTTCTTAGCTGGAGAAGAATGAGACTTATGTGGGATGGGAGAGGCTCATGTCAAAAGTTAATAACAGCATGAATTTCTGGCTCACTGTGGCTGTACCAACATTTGGCATAGATCAGGACCAACCATTTAGCTGCCTTGATCAGTTGGCTGAAAGCAGAAATGACCTTTGAGATTATTAATGGGACAAATATTAATACAATTGTAATACAACTAGCATCTAATAATGATGCAGGAAAAATATGCAGCACATATAGAGAGAAGGTACAGATCATATCTGTATGGTACCTACTGGTACTGGCGCTGTTGTGGTTTAACCCCAGCTGGTAAATGAGTAACATGCTGGCGCTTGTTCACCCTGGTGGGATGGGGAGGAGAATCGAAAAGAAAAATAAAACATATAAAAACCCATAGGCTGAGATATGAACAGCTTAATAATTGAAATAAAGTAAAATATAACAATAGTAGTAGTAGTAGTAATGAAAAGGGAGATAATAGAGGAATAAAACCCAAGAAACACAATGCAATTGCTCACCACCTGCTCACCACCTATGTTCGCCGTGTCTTTGAGCAGTGAAAGGTCCCCTCAACAATCCACTCCCCTCAGTTTATATACTGGGCATGACGTGCTGTGGTATGGTATACCACTTTGGCTAGTTTGGGTCAAGTGTCCTGTCTCTGCTCCCTCCCGGCTTCTTGTGCCCCTGCTCACCGCACAGCATGAGACTGAAAAGTCCTTGATCAGGATAAGTGCTACTGAGCAACAACTAAAACATCGGTGTGTTATCAGCATTGTTCTTAGACTGGAACCAAAACACAGCACTGCATCCGCTACTGAGAAGAAAACTAAATCTATCCCAGCTGAAACCAGGACAACTGTTTAAATTACATTCCCATGTGTATGGTGTAGCTTAGAGCAACTGCAGAGAAGCTTTAAATGATAACGTGGCCAGTTCTGGTCTTGAGAATCATTGCATTGGGAACTGCTTTCTCACAGTCTGCAGTTTCTAATGTGTTAGTCAGTCTGCCTCAAGAAACTGACAATGTTTAGTCTGCTGTATTTGAAGGTAAAGAACAGCATTTTCTAAAGCAGTCATGGTTTGTTCTTGTTATTTAATGAGATATACCAAGTAATTGTCTAATTAGCAAATATTGTCCAATACCAAACATCTGGTTCCCTGTCTGATCTTTGATGAGCATGAAGAACTGTTTGTTACTAGTGTTATTTCCAGTGTGTCCAAGTTTTTATTTCATTAGCCTGTACACAGCTAATTCTCAGATAGCCATCCTCTTGTTCCTCTGTGGAATAGATGTATATAGCTTATGGGATGAAAAAGGTGATCAGTTTTAGTGCGGAAAGGTGAGAAACAAAACTATAGCTGTCTTTTTAGAAACTGGAGGTCATGCCACTGTCCCTTATATTGCTGTTCTGATAGAATGAGTAGGATGTAATTCCCTCCATCTCACACAGAAACTACTTGGCATGTTGACATTTGCAGCCCTCTGGGATATCCCCAGCTACTGACCTGTTTGCTAAACACGAGTTCAGCTCTGTCAGTTCTGTGGAAAACTATTTCCTGTCATTTGTGTTCAGCTCACTCTATTTTGCAGTATTCCAGCCATGATTGTTTCCTTTCTTGAGGAAAATAACCTCTCTACTTAAGCCATTGAAAACCTGGGTGTTAAATGCCTTTCAAGTCTTTGATCAGCACTCTTCGCCTGCCCTCTCTGTTGTGAGAAATCATTGCTGTTCATAGCATGTCCATCTGTCATGCTTCACATCCTCAGACTGTTAGTGGGGTTTGTTTCTGAGAAGCTGCATGCAGAGTGACCTCTGAACAGTCTGAACTGTGCAACTGTATGCTTAGAAGCAAACTTCAGCATCCCTGTCCCTTGGATAGCAGAAACAGCAGCATCTGCCTTGGGCTGGAAGGGAAGCTGAGTCCTCAGAAGCACAAAAGCATGAAGCTATTTCCTTCTGTCAGTTACTCAACTGAAGTCATTGAGAAATTACTAAGAACAGCATAACTCATTGCAGAGATAACTTATACACATCATGACAGCATGCATAGTTCCTTCAGTAGCAAGCAGTAACGCTTACAGGCATGCCTGCAGTTCTTCAACATACTCAAAATGCAAGCAGCATAGACAAGGACTGGCTTTCTATTTACACAGCACCTTTGTACTGCTAGATAATAATTCAGATTGGGGGACAGCACTTCTACTTCCTTCTTCGAGTTCTGTACTGCGGACATCTGTAAGCTCCACATGTGTTCCCCACATCTCTCCTAGTAAGCAGATTTGGACAGGTATTGTGCCATTGCTTTTTAGAAGCATCTAATCCCATACGCTTCACTGACTCACACTCCAACAAGATTCATCTGGGGCTTGTGTTTTACTCAACAGGATAAACAGACCTGTTTTCTGTAATTCAACAAGAGACACAAACACATTGGAGTAGAGAAAATCTACAAAACTGTGCATGGAAATGACCAAAGTTTTATTAAATTCTATTTCCTCCCCCCCCCCCCATTATTTTATTGAAACCATCCACATGTATACAGCATGGAAAAAAAATACTGAAGGAGACAGAAAGTCTGCTAGTCTCATAGTAGACCAGAATTAGCCACTGTTTTACAACCTGTTTAGAAAAAGCCAGCAGCAATCTGGGCTGCCTTTACAGAAGTATTCTGGTGCACTCATTTCTTGAATGTCATGCTGAGTCTGGGCATTGTGTTATCAGTAGGGAGAGGTCAGAGCTGAAAGAGCTAAAATTGATGAGCAGATTGTTAACTTGGAATGGGCGACTTATACACTATGAGAAAGATTAGAAGTACTAAAGTGATTTATACCTGCTGAGGATCTGAGATGGCTAGTTTAGTTTTGGCCACTAGCCAACCCAAAGGGTGAGAACAGAGCTCAGCAGTCTGCAAATAACTGAAGATTGTTAAATACCAAGGAGGAAATGAAATGATTTAATGAAGCACACAAAGGTGTAACTAGAAATAGTTGGACTAAATTAAGGAAGGGAAAATTGTAAATGAGTATCCAGAAAGCTTCTTGCTAATGAAAAATAATAGTCTGCAAAATCACCTTCACCTGGGACTTTTAAAACGGTGTGTGACAGAGTACAAATGTCTTTCAGGTTGAGAAAGATTGTGCGTTTATAGTGTGTGAATTTATAGTTACCATGGGGCTAAGCTAGCTGAGGCTTCGCAGTCATGGGCTCATCATATTTAATACTTCTTGACAGACATATCAAATATGTGCATCTTACCTGCTGCACGCTGTTGCATTTGTTTGAGAATTGTAAGCACACAACCACTGTGTATATTTTACTCCCTTTAATGTATATCTGTTCCTCCTGCTTCTGAAAAAGCAAAACAAAACAAATTAAAAAAGCCCACCATCAAACCCAAAACCAAACAAACCCCACAGCTGCCAAGACATGCTTAGCAGAAAACTGGTTTTATGGTTAAAGGGAAAAAAGTGATGACAACTATACGGAATAGTAGCCAGGATAGCCTTTGCTAAAGTTCTCGGATCAAAAGATGTTTTCTGAGTTGTCTCAAAATCCTTATAAAATGCCCACCCTGCAGTGAAGGTACCACAAAGGAACTGCCTGTGCAGTCCCAAGCAGGACAGAAACTTGAGCTCTGATGGAGCGTTTAGGTACCTCTATGATGCAAAGAAGAGTTATAGAATTGTTACTGCTCCCTTGACATTCAAACCAGTAGCAACAGACTGGGGGAGTGACATTTCCATTTGTGAGCAAACTGTGAATCATTAGCTCAGATATTTGAGAGATGGATATTATTCTGAATTAGCTAAAATGGCCACATCTGAATTTATTTCACAGCTCATTAGGGAGTTGTGTATCATAAATTACCCAGCATGTTATATTCAGCTAACCTGCCAGCTAGCTCCCTGGTTGTTTTATGCTCTGGGTTGCTGGATGTGAATAAGCGAATAGTGCCTCTTCGGTCATTGTTTCATTGTGCAAATGACAGAGGCACTGACTTGACACAGCCTTTTCTTCTTTGCATGGAACCTAAAGGGGTTTCTTGCAAACCTAGAGGTGATTTCCTGCACTCTACATCCATGAGGGCTGTTTTCAGGTGATAAGAAAGGACACATTAGCAAAAGGACAGTTACCTAAGGCCAAGAGGGTCTATTTTTTAACCCAGTTGTTGCTTACAGGGTTGGTTCCTTTCTGCTCAGTAATTTCCACTGCCCAGTGGGCAAGATTTCCAGACAGGCTTGAAATTTCTTGCAGACTTCAAGGACGTGCTGGATACAGGCTCAGCCTCACTGTATTGCTATTCATTTTGAGCTGTGGTTTCATCTGGCTGCAGCACAGCATTGTGCATAAGGAAAAGGCTTCACTTCAATTTCCATCTGTAATAGCTATGTGGGGTTTGGTGGCTGGTTTTTTGTTTTACTTGACTATGCAGTCCCAGTTCGTTTTATGGTTTCCCCCATACCATCTCTAGAGTTGTGAGAAGGCACAGTTGCTGAGATGCGAGAGAGTGGCAAAGCAGGAAGAATTTCTGTGTGGCTTTTCTTATTTTTACTTAATTTTTTTTCTCCCTTTTCTGTTTTACAGGTATTACTGAAAAGTGGTCCCTACAGAATGAGAAAATGTTTCATTAACTTCTTCAGTGCTTCCTAGGAAAGAATAATTCACTACTGGGACTAGTAAAATGTATATATGTATGTATGTACAAAAGTATGTACAATAGGACTTATGCTTTCTCATAGCAAAAGCTTTTGATGATGAAGAGGGTTTGTGAGATGTTTCACTGTGGAGTGTTTCTACTCGCTGTTAGCACTGTTCATTGACGGAGTTGATTTTTTTCCACAGATTGGCTGTCTCAGGCTGTAGTGCTGGCTGTATGAGACTGTGTGGGGACATTTCCTATTTCCTCTTCTCTTACATATTTGCATTAAATCTGGTCTAAACAAAAAACCTGTACAGACTGTCTATTCAAATTCCCCAGTCAATTTCATTAAGGCAGCAACATCCAGGACTTTGATAGGTATTTTAGATTAGAGAGTATTTTATTCAGTGTTCTGTGAGTTCTTAAAAGGAAAGAAAAATGGCCTGGTTTTATTCCCCTATCCAGCTGGTAATACCACTAAACAACCACCACCCTCACACACACATATACCCAAATAACTTTGCAAACTTCTGTTGTTTTCTGACACGGACCTAAATAGAGGACAGGGGAAACAACCTTCTCTATGCAACAGAATACAGAGATTTCCTTTTTCTCTAAATCATACAGTCTGCCTTAATTGCTTTTCTGTAATAATATAGTGATATGGTGTTGGCTTTCTATGAATAATTCAGGGAAGCAAAATGATAATGTTATCAACAAAAGATGGCTTACAGTGATTATTTAATGCATTCCATAGATATTTCAAAGACAAAAAGATATATCTGCAGACGGAATGTGAAATACTACATTGAGAATACGTACAAATGTATTAAGAGGAAAAATAAATCAGCTGAAGGATAGTGAATAAAACATTCCCCGAATGTATGCTATCTTCTTCTGTTCAATAATGAACA
The DNA here is from genome assembly GCA_009867235.2 of Psittacus erithacus. Classification (NCBI taxonomy): domain Eukaryota; kingdom Metazoa; phylum Chordata; class Aves; order Psittaciformes; family Psittacidae; genus Psittacus; species Psittacus erithacus. Next base: position 8,182 of record WYDI02040769.1, read on the forward strand.
AAAGATCTTTGCAAAATTCAGATAATCTCTTGTACAATAGGTACACTTCATTTTATGAAGAAGGCCCAGGCCCCTTGTCTAGTGGGCTGCTTAATGTGGCAGTATGTACGCAGCAGCAATACATAAGGGGCAGATTTTATGCATGAGCTAGACGTACCACAGTGTCCTAGGGCTTTTCGTTAGAAAACATGCCCTGCATGCAAAAACTCTTCTTTCTTTGTCCCCTTCAGTTCCCTAGTCTCCATGAACAATGGGATTGGTGACCCAAAGTAGCAACTGAAGGCAGGTTAAAAACAAAACATGAAATGTTCCAGCTTCAAGCTTTCAAGCTGTGGTAGTCTTTTGTGCTGTCTTCCTGGCTCAAGTTAATGCTAGAACTGAAGAAACTAAGGGAAAGAAGAACTGAAGAACTGAGGGAAACAGCTTTTCAGAGAAAAACTTAGTGGCTACTAAAACCTCCCAACAGCTTCAGTTGCGCTAACAAATGTGAGAGACGGGGTGAGGAGCAGTCTGTGTTTCCTGGTATAAGCACTTGGAGAACAGGGGAATGCATGGAAGCACATTTAGAGAATTGCTTGAGGCCCTTGGCAGTTCGCATGTTCCACTGCTGCCTCTGCTGCTGAGGCTCAGAGGACTGTAGTGTATCTATCACTGCTCCGTACAGCCCACTCAGAAGGCATCATGAGCACAGCCAGCCAGCTAAATAGAGCTGCAGACTTTGCAGCTTAAACCTTGAGAACTACTTGACCAAAGACCATGGTTTACCAGGTGCTGTGGAGAACAAAGACTGTAAAGGCTTTGAATTTTTAGGGCTCAGTTTCAATCACTCTAAGTTTGGACCACAGTTTGCTTTATGTGAATCATTTATCCATGCAGTAAATTGTCTGTTTATTCTCAGGAATTGCAAGCATCACCAGAGATCTGCCCCTCAACTAGAGCTTGAAGATTTCTCTTACATTAAGCAAATTACCTTGTTAAATACATCTCCCTTTTTTTTACATTCTTCCACATTTAAAACAAGTTAAAGAGAAATCCTTGCTCTTCAGTGTCAGAAAATGAAAAAAAAAAAAAGCTTTGCCTTAATGGTCTTTTCTCTTTTTCCTCGCCATTCTATTACCCTTTACACTATTCATTTACCTGTTCGCTATTAAAATAACTACCTGATGGTGGCATTACTGGGTGAAGTGCTACAGATATGCTAAGTGGAGTGTGACAGATGAATTCCATGATTTGAAACCTGCTAGCTATGAGGTAGCAAGCACTGCCTTTTTCCATCTTTATTGACTATTAAAGCTCCATTTTGCAGTGAATGCTGTTCCAGTGACATAGTTTTCCATATAAAGAGTCTTGATTTCTTTTCTGAAACCAAAATCTTCCCTCCTGATTTCAGGTGGGCTGTATAATATTGGGGAAGTTTATTCAGACTACAGAAAATACTCTCTTTTGTTAATAAAATGGCTTTTCATTATCTTCCTAGAATGTCATTTTTTGTAATAGGCAAATTAAAAACTTGCTTATTAAATGCAGTGCCATTTGCAGTCTTTCAGTGAAACTGTGCCAAAGCTGTTGCTGGCTGGGGTTTGACAAGGCAAAGGGAGAGATCTGAGGTTGTATGAATCCATCTGGTCTGAGTGATTATGATGGGAGATCTGACCACAAATCCCTTTAATTCCTTTCTGTGATTGCTTTCTGCTCTAATTGCTTTGTGAAAAGACAGAATGATTGTCTTTTGGATAAGATTACATACTTTTTAGATTGAAACTGTAAAGTGTTTTCATTTGGTAGAGGCTTCCACTTTAATGGACTAGGAATGCTTACAAACTCAGTTGGTTTATCTTATTTTGGCTCAGTTCAGTTCAGCTACAAAGAGCTGAGGAGTAACTCCATTAAACATGTGCTGTGTGTCAGCGCAACATTGCTTTGCCAAAATCTATACTTATTTTGAAGTATGTTACTTTAAAGAGGGAAAGCTAGGATTTAATTGCACATTTATTCCCATAGTAAAGATAATTGCAATTGTTCTCTCATACAGCAAGTTTCATGGACATTAATAAACACGAATTAAACCTAACCTAGCCATTTACTCTGCAAACAAAATGATATATATCCATCTTTTAAAGTCAGCTCTTAAAATAGGCTTTTAGTTTATACGTTGTTAATTGGATTGTGTGCTGAAAATGAAAGGCCAGATCTTGATCTTGGTTACCCACTAAGGAATAAAAACAAATGTGCTGAAGTTGACAGATTTATGCAGATGTTTTAATAATAAAAAGCTTATCTGAATTTGTTAACATTGGAATGGTGGCCTTGTCCTTCATTCTCTGGTAGCAGATGAGCATATGCAGTGCTCTGAGAACAGGATAGCAACTTGTCTTAAGTCTAGTGGAAGTTTGGTGCTACTGGAAGGCTTTTTATAGCTAAGATCTAAGGTGCAGTTTCTGATTATCTACAGCTTGACTGGATTCATGCCTACCTTTTCTGTGAAGTCAGCTAATCCCAAAATTTAGGCCATGCAGTGACTAAAGTAGATCAGAAAGCAGAGCTTTCATTCTGTGTGAGTTTCTGATGGTGCACATCTAGAAGAATATTCAGAGAACCCAACCTTAGGCATGCAACTTCACAGAAAAGGGAATGGTTTTGGATTTTTTTCCCAGGACTGATTTCGGTGCCTTGATTTACTTTTGGAGCATTCACTATGTATGCAGGAAAGGTACAAAAAGCAGTTTCCTGTGCTGGATGGTGTGAATAACTATCCTATTTATTTCTAGGCTAAAATAACCTGAATGTGTAATCTGAACGAGGCAGTGACTAAACTGGAATCTCTCAAAACCTTTTATCCCATTAAAAGTTACAATTTTTTTTAGGTTTCAAAATATCTTATTGTTTTTACATGCTTCAGATACTTTCATTAAGGGACACAAACCTACTTGTGTTATTTAACCAAAATCAAGTTTCTTCTGGCTGCTCAACAAGTTTAATTTCATTTTGTGCTGTTTCTGAACAAAGCTCGCAGGTCACTGTCCACTGAGCCCCCTGAGGCCTTCATTTTTTTGTAAACTCCACCTGGCCAAATGCCCAGTCCATGCTAATGCACTTGCTGTGATTTTCAAAATTCTGTCCAGATGGTCCTTTCCTTTGCAATAGTTTGCTATGCTCAATCTCCCAGTTTCCTCTCGGGAGAAATATATCATTAATTTGTGGATTTCAGTAGGCTTACTAATGACTTTCTGCTTGTTCCATTGTTTTTAAGCACTTACATATGCTTCACTGGCACTTTCATATTGTCTGGTATTGTTTCCATCAGTTGTTGGATTTCAGGAGGGAGAGATGTAAACTGTACTTTAGCTCTGAGACAAAGCTGACAGAGCTATTGAGCAGGAGGCACCTGCTGCTGCTGAAGATTTTGCCTTTTTGGGTTGCATATTGCAAGGGAGAGCTGGAAAAGTAAATGAGAAACTACTGATTCTGATGCTTGTCCCTCTGAGACTAAAGAGCATCAAGTAGGAAACCATTAACTTTTGGCTCAGAACTTGCCCTTTAGCGGCACACAGAACATTATTAAAACAACCTTTAAGGATTTTGCTGGTGAAGTTGTCTGACTACTTCTTTATCACCATCTCAGCAGTGCTAACTTAAAGCACGGGCCTGAGGAACTCAGCCTGTGTCCTGATCTGACAGGTTCATAGGTCTGCACAGCACGCCGCTGGCATTGAGTCCAGCCTGCGCATCAGCTACAACAGGGGACCTGCTGGGCTGTGTGTGTATCATTCCTGTGATCTCTTCAATTCTTAATAGAACCTCTCACTTTGTTTAGCAGTATTTTAAAAAGGTGTGCTGCAGGAGTTAGCATATAATAACAAGGATGATAAAAGCAGAAGAAGCAGAAATTATTTTACCCTTACCTTCTGGTAAGCAGTGCAAAAGCAGGATAGAAGGTTCCTCTGTGCCTGTTCTGACAGATTCTTTATTACCTTTAAGTGCTACAGCTATATGAAAACAGAAATGTTTTCTGGGAGAAACTTCAAGAGAAACTTCTCTGGATTTTGGCCCTATTAGTTAAAACTGGTTTTGTATTTTGGCTGAAGAATCAAGTATTTCAGTTTAACTGGGTGCTAGTCTGTGGAGGGTGTGCTCTGAAAGAAAGAGGTGGTTTGTGGTTTCCCTTACATAGTAGTCGTGTGCTTAGCCTACAACAAGCTGACACCAGTTGCCTGTCTGCTTTGCTCTAAATGCTGCAAATTCAGGGAAAAACTGTGAATTCAAATGTGCACTAGAAACCTGAGGCTTTGCAATATGTCCTTCTTTTTTTTTGTTACTAAATCCGCATACATCAACAGTTCATGTCGGAGTGGGGTGCTAAACCTACACAGAAAAACCACAGCAGACAGTTTCTTTAGGTCTATTCTTGGTTGTTGTGCTTTTGCATGCAAAATCTGCTTTTTTTTGAGAACAGAATGAAGCTCCCAGTGCCTGTGTATTAACAGCAGCAACTGCAAAGCATGTTCTTTATCTGCAAAGAACTTGCAGGCACAGCCAGTTCCTCTTGGGGCTGTCATAATGCCAAGAGCTCTGGCAAAAAGACTGCTGAACTGGATGGACTCAGATGCAGCATCTGTGGTGCTCGTACGTGGTTTGGTTTCAGTGGCAAGTCGCAGCAGAAAGCAGTTGGAGCAGGGTCTTTTGTATGGCAGTGATGACCCCAGCTGCCTGGACAGAGAGAGACAGAGTCTGAGAAGGTGACTGTGGCTGTCATGCATGCCCAGCGAGTAACCCTGGTCAATTCACACCTCCCTGTCAGCACGATCAAGCAGGACACAAGGATTACGTCTATGTACATCTGCAGCAGTACGCGGATTGCCAAATGTCTGATAGCTTGAGGTGCTGGACATATTGAAAAATAGCTGATGGCCAGAAAAGGAAAAGCAAAGCTATACCTTATCACTTTTCACACGGGACAAGGATCAAGTAGTTAAGATTGTACAGGGTATCTAGCAACCTGGCTGATGAGGATGGGTCCTTTCAAAGGCAGACATACTCCAGTCCCCTGCTGTAAGATAACACAGGTAAGCCAGGGTTCTTGGAGAGTTTCCCTCTTTGTAAAACAAAAAAAAAGGATTTATGTATCTCATCAGCTTGTGGAGCTAATGATAACTTCATTAAGTCCTGCTAGGCAACTGTGGATTTTCCCTTTCCACTGGTAAATTCCCAGCTCTGGAAGACTGCAGACATGATGCTGAATCTTCCTTAATTTCACTCTTATAAATGAGCAGCATCTTCAGCTTTTTAGAGTACTTTCTACATTTAGGTACAGAGGGAGGATATTATTTCTACCCAGGGGCTTTCTGCAGCATTTTTTGAAGCTGGCTGTGGATCTGAATTGCTTTCTGCAACCGAAGTCCTCATGAAGCACGCTGATATCTTACCTATAATCCTCTTTGCTTCCCAGACTGTTAAACGTCAAGGCTCTTCTTGTCACGTCGATCTGTACGACCTTGCCCCTAGGATGGCTGTGGAGCTCACAGGAATGCTTTATAGAGACAGTTGTCAGCCTATGAACAGCATCAGCTTTCTTTTCAAGCACAGATAATTCTGACAGCTGGATGTAACCACACAGTGGCTGTCCTGACACTGTTCGCAAGCTGGTCACAGTCATCCCTGACTAGGAGCCGTTAAACTGGAACTCAGACTCAAGAGGTGTTGAGTGACATGCTGCTGTCCTAATGTGTCAAGCAACAAGTGCTGTCCTTTGGCAGCCTGAGCTTACATATTGGTTCCTGTCAAGGTTTTAGAGTCTACAATGGTCTGCTTTGGCTTTGCTTGTCCTCAGAGCCAAATTACTTACTGCTGAGTTGTCACGTGCTAGCTAATGTTAGCAGCAAGCCTCCCTCCTTTCTGATTTGCTACAGGACAAGGGAAGTCCATGAAGTGCAAACTTCACACAAATTAGTACACTCTTTCCTGCCAAATGTGCTGTATAGAAGCACACTTTTTGCATTAAAATGCTTCTGTGCCAATGTTGGTTTTATAAAACAAATCATGTGTAAATTGGGATGTGCCAGCTTCACAGATGGAAAATGCTTTCTTCACTAGAAATACAAGTATTTCACAAGAAGCCACAAAACCATTTCTGGAGCTAACTAACATTTTTCCTTGCAGCACAAGCTTAAAAAAAAGGTTTTCTTCTCAACTTGTCCCAGGTTGCTGTGTGGTATAATGCCATTACATAGATGAAATGCACACTCGTGTCTGCACTTCTTTCTGGGGGTTAACAATGGAAGTGAGGGGAGACCCGGTCCTCTTTGTGTGGCAAGATGCTCTGATGCTGTACTGAAAATCATTGATTTTATATCTGTGGGCATCTCACTTCCCCTATGTGTCAGTTCTGCTTTCTCCTCCGAGTACAAATCTGTGGTGCAGAGCATGAAATCCCAGGCCAGATCCCAAAAGGAACCCAAGTGCTACAGCGCTGTGCTCTGAGGCAAGCAGGCCCCCGGGGAGTATTCAGAGTCCAGTGTTGAGCTACCCCGTACCTCTTTAGGAGAGGCAGGTGTCTCAGCATGGGGTTATCACCTGGATATTGTCTTCTAAAGTTATGCATGGACTCAAGAGTCTGATCTGGTGGGTGTTCTCCAAGAAGTGCTTGGTTTCTGCAGCCTAATCATACTTAGGCATGGTTGAAAGGGCAAGGCTGCTCAATTACACTGTGAGAGAGCCAGCTGTCATGATTCAGCATGGCATCTGTGGGCTTCTCACATGGAGAAACTACACTGTGAATCTGTCACTGGCCTCCAACCTTTATGAATTTCCTGACGAAAGGCAGGTTTTATTTCAGGGTATGTGGTGGCTCCAGGCGCTGTGAGGATGGCAGGTTTGATACGGTGGTAATCATGAGTATCTGATCCTGCTAAATTGGAGGTAGTAAGTCAGTGACATTTTCATCTAAGACTGCTGCAAGCAGAACTCCCTGGCTGAGCATTGCTTCCTGTGCTGGAGCAGGCCTCAGACGCAGCAGAAAAATGGTCTGATCTCAGGTGAGACTTCTGTCTGCTTCTGAAGTATATATAGAGTGGGTTCCTTGTACCGCCTTCAATATGATAGATTTCCTCTACTGTTTTAAACAACGGGAGAGGAGAACCTGGTCTCTCAAGCAGTCTTGTCAGAAATAATGGCCAAAACATGAAAGAGAAAGCATTAAGTAGCCCAGCACAATACCTAAATTGGGGTAGGATGACTTCTTCATTGGGGTCATTACTGAGAATGGAAGCAGTCAGAGGGCAGAAGCTTTAGCTATGTAGGCAGAAGAGTCTAAATAGGAGAAAGAATTAGAAGGAGAAAAACCAGATTATTTCAATCTGATGAGCATGCTTGCTTTTGTTTTTTAATTTTCTGCATGGGAACATTTTTCCAAGGATTTTAAGCTTGAAAAAACCTGGCTCTGAACAACAGCTCTAATGAAATAAATAAAATCCTGTTTTCTTCACTCGTCTAGTTCTAAGTTTTCAGGAATGTTGTTCTTCCTCAGAATCATTCTGTTAAAAAAAAAGAGTCACAAGAATATTTTTTAGTCACAAAGTGAATGCAAAAAAGACTGATCATTTTTCTCTTAGCTCAAGAATAATTTTCAGGCTGAGACTGAATATTAAAAATGTCATAATAAATGGCAACTTTTCCGAGAACTTGAAAGTTTGTGAAAGAAAGAGGTTATGTTGACAGATGTTTCAGAAACCTAGCTAATGAAGCCCTGAAATGAAAAAGACTGAAAACAATTTAGCTTCTTGCATGAGACATTTCAAAAGTAATAAAAGACCAATCACCCCAAGAACTTCAGGCAAAAAAAGGATTGTAAATCAGGAGTTAGGTTTCTTTTTGTCATTGTAAACTTTTAAACATATCACTGGACAGAACTATCTGAAAGACCACAATTAGATTTTTGTGGCAGTTACTAAGCTTTCAGGATTTTTATACATTCTGCATTAGCAAACAAAGCCTTTTGAATATTTTCATGTTGAAATAACTCCTCTAGGAATCTGTAGGTGTCCTAGTCAAGGTTGTTCTTCCTTCTTACTGATCAGAGATTATCAGAACATTTTTTTTTCCGGCAATTATTCCAAGTGACTCCAACTCCATCTTGCACAAACCATTTTGCACAGAAGAAAGACACGTTTAATCTTAGTTGTAAGAGTATGGATTTGCCGGTTCTGTACTGCTGCCATTTGTGAAAAACGGTTTTGCCTTACTGTATTTCTTCTCATCATCCTTACTAGTGGCTGATCAGCTTCCAGGAATGTGGTTACTAAATCCTACCCTGTGAAATTACAATCCATTATCTGGTCAGGATGTGTTCTTGGAGGGGGATTTAAAAAATGCTGTCAGTAATACATATGCTCAGTTGAAATTAAGTGAGAACATGAAGTAAGCTTACATTGCTGCAACAAACGGCACCTGTCATTCCTTCAAACAGCACCTTCATTAATTCACTCTGTCCTCTTTCTTTACACTGTGAAGTAGCATGATAACATAAAGGCACAATGAAATACATAGAAACTTTTTTGTCTGCCCATGCTTTGGGAACTCTAATCCACCCAGATGCTGCCTTGCTGCTCTTGGCTGCTGGGCAGGGGTATGGGTTTTGAGACTGACAGGAAGCTCATCACAGTGGCTTTTCTTAAGTAAGCAGCAGCACATTAGAGGGCATAAAGCCTGTTGTAAAATGCTGAAATGAAGCCAAACATTTGGAAGCAAGCTTCTGACCTTTGTTAATTGAGGTGCCATTTTATTAAGCAGAATTGATGATGCAGTAAGGGGGGATGTCACACCATATTAAGGTATGGAAACACTTGTTGCCATTGCAAGACAAAGACAGCTTAAGGAGATGCTAAAAGGTAAGTGTAATGTTGTAGGGAAAATTCTGCAGGTAAAGGCCAGTGGAATTTTTCTTAAAAGCAGTTTTTGGATAAGTTTGGCTGATATTTCTTTGTCTGTTTCATAATACTGCTTTCTAATATTTGCCTCAAAGAAACAATGGGGTACAATGGGTATTGTCTGTATAAGGACTTAAATGCGATCTCCCTGTCTGAATATAAAATGCCAAGACTGGCTTAAAAATCATAGATGTTATATTGGAAAAATAAAACAAAAGGTATAAGTTTTTTCTAGACCTTTTGAGATCAAGGTTTCAGACATATGTTTCTAAGGACTATGGATTTACCTAAGTAAAAAGAATAACAAAATATGTAAGTTAAAAATAAAAAGACATCTCACATAGCATTTCACATAGTCACTTCCAAGTGCCACATATTTACAGGAAAAGACCATCACATGCCTCAAATAATGAGATTTAATAGCATCAGGAATAGCACGATTTGCACTGATGTAATTTAAACAAATGGAAAATTCTCAGCTGCACACCTGTAAATATGCTCTTTATTGTCAATAACATTAAAAGAATCATCTAGCAGGTCACCTACAAAGATTCTTGTGTCTTTATTCAACACCTTAGACTTCTGTGCTGCAGTCCAACAGCTGTCTTTTACAATATATCCTGACTGTCATCAGATTCGAGCTCTGTATCATGCTGTACTTATTTCGGTAGGGAAGTAGGTGTGTGTTTGCATGCAGCAGGAGCTGGGGGTGGAGGTTTCACTTCGTACTTTGGGGAGATAGAATTACTGTTCCTGTCTCTTGGCTTTGCTTACTTCTCTTACATGTCTCATGGATATCTGTGGGGGATAAAATAAGTCCTGGTTTTGCATTTGATTTGCACTACGAATTTGCTTCTAATTGGCACCACCCACACCAAAGTTTAAAGTCAACATTTTCAGTTTTCAAAGCCCGAAGAATAAAGCCAGGCTACTAAAGTGTGATTTTAAACATCTGGCAAAACTCCATTGCTGCAATAATCCAGAGTTAAAAACTTCTTCTGCAGGAACATGGTGAGCGCTAGAGATCTCTGGTCTAGTTCTGAATTCAGCATTATTTAAAATAGCTTTGGAATTGTTTTTTGTTACAGAGTCAGTGCACTCTCCTTCTGTGCCTTCCTATCGTGTCCATTACTAATTTGTTAAGAGATTTATCTCCAAGAGAGAAAAATTAAACCACCAAAGTGTTTTTAGGAGCAACACTGCAGAGCTTCTTCTTAGTGACCTTTTTGTGTATATGCATGTGTAGATAGAATGCCTTAAACTGATTTTGAGGCTGCTAAGGTAGGCATGTGCAGGCAAAGAAATCCCAGAGATTCATGAAGGGCTTTTTTACCATGCAGCCTTTATAAACAGTATTTAGGAATAATGGTATCAACTTTCACATACTATATGCTGCAATCTTAGATCATTGCTCTTCAATTTAACAGCCAGGCTTACACGCTTAAATTTCTGCTGTGCTTTAGAAATGCATTCTAGTTGTTTCGAATATGATATGAATAACAAAATCAAACCAAATATTTAAAAGCATTAGCTCCCAAAATTGTCTGGTAAACCTAGCCCTGAACTCTCAACCGGATGAAGCCAGGATCCAGACAAACACATTATTGGTACCTTGTTTCCAAGTGAGTACATTGCATCAGGTTCTTAAATCCTTCCTTGGACAGATCAGTAAAAAAGAGACTGAAAGCATAGCTACACCATTGCCTGGCTCTGACAATACTAAGTCTACGGTTGGAATGGGGAGAGGTGGAGCAGCACAGGTCAGATCAAGTACAGTACTAGGTGTACAGGCCGGCCAGCTACTAAACAAGGGTGGGGAGGCCATGGGGCATGGTATGTATCAAGTGAACCTATTTGTTCAGACCTTCTTTAGCAAGGTGATCTATCTCACTGTTGTTTGCAATACAGTTGAGCACTTTGTCCCAGCGTCTCCTTCCCCAGAAAAATGAACTGCAGAATCTCCAAAGAGGGGACAGTGAAGTGAGTATGCATGACTTTGGGAATCTGCTTTGCTTTAGGCTGCATGACCTGCAGTACCAAACCCCGCATACTTTGGGCTCTGGTGTGTTGTTTCTTGGGGGCATATTTAGTTCTTTGGCATCACAAAGCTGGTGGGAAAGGAATAACCAAGCGTCCACCAAGCATTTGAAGTGTGTGAGATAAAAAAGTGATGTGTGAGGGGCTGCTGACAAGTGTCTGGACTGACAGAGACGACTCTCTGCTGCTGACTTAACAGTTGACATGCTGCAGACTGAAAGGAGGTGACCAGTTCTATGAGGAAGAAGAAGTACAAAACACTACCAAAGATGAAAAGAAACTTCAGAAGCACCTTAAGGTCCCAGCTCAGATCTTGTGAAATCCCTTTGCGCCAGGCTGTCTACAAAACGTACAGTGCAAGAGTGCCTTACACAGAGAAGACATGTGGAAAGGGAAGGGAAAAGCAGGAAAAACAGCAGCTCCCTAATACCTCACAGGAAATTAGTGTCATAAGCAGAAACTGAATGATGAGTCGTAGTCCCTGCCCAGTGCTTTTTTACCTGTTTTGTCATGACCTCCACAGGTTGATGGCCATTTCAAGATATAGTAATAGAAGAAAGCAGATATTCTACATGTGTTACTTTTGTTGTGAAAATATCATCAGTTCAGTTAAGCAGAAATTGTGGCCCTGCTGCATGCTTTAGGGTCAGGTATTTCCTCCTGCCTGGAAAAAGTGCCTTTCAGAAGGATGGCTTAATAAAATGCCTGCCTATCTCCAATATGACCCTTGTCAGCCAAGTGCCAAGTGAGGAGAAGAGGCAGAGCCACAGTTTGAGAAGAGTTATGCCCATCCTCATGGCCCCACAGGAATACTGTTTCCACATATGGCAGGAAATTTAATGTGAGTTGAAGCTATCAGAGATGATTTAATTCTGAGCATTCTTTGACCCCTTTCAGAGTCCCAGAATGAAGCTGAGGTCAGGGACTCAGTGACTGCTGGCTACTAGCCCTGCCATAGGTGCAGGAACAGCAGTTCATACCCATGTAATGTGGATCAATGAATCTCACCATAGGACTGATCACTTGTCCCCATGTGCTTGGACTTCCCATCACCAGTGTCAGGGACTGAGATGAGGTAGATATAACTGCACTGAAAGGGAAGACGTGCCTTTTGTGCAGTAATTGATCTTTCTCTTGTATGTGAACTTCTACATAGAATAGGCTGAGTCACTTTACATTGAGCTAGAAGATCCAAACCCACTGATGACATTTCAGAGAAGTGCAGCACTTGTCACATTAATGGTAAAATCTCCCTTGCTTTTATGCATCTTCCTTGTAGAGCTTAGGTTATAAATGGCAACTCTATCTCTGCTTGTTTTGGTGGTGTAGCTTTCACTCATCTTTTAATCAAGTAATATGTTTGTTGTCGACCCATAATTTAATACAATGAGGAAAGGGCCAGTCACCTTCAGGGAAGCCCTACTAGTTTATGTCATCAAAGTATTTGGTTCTGTAAAGATTTTTGTTTATCAAAATATTGAAATTGCATATGATTATCTTAGATTGAAAGAATAAAAATGTATTTTTTGTAAGCATTTTCCTGGAATTGGTTCAGATATTCAAGTGTTCATTGGTCAGTAATAAAATTTTATTCATTTCAACATCTGCAGCAAATCAGAAGCTTTTTTTTCCAGAAGCAGCAGCTCAGATGTTATGATTTCAAATGTTACAAATACGCCCACTGTAATGACTGCAACACGACTTCCTCATATACACAGAAAGTAGCCATGATGATCAATATTATTCTTTATTGCTTTTGAATAGACATAAATCTAGAAGTGTATTAATATCTGCTATTATATCTCAATGATTAATATATTTTATGGCTAAAAGAGGATTTATATCAGTTTGTCTCACCTCTTTTACAGCAGTTTATACAGTTTCCTTATAATAGTCTGTTCAAATAAGTGTATCTCACAGCTGGAATTTAGGACCTGCGTTTTCTGTGGTCTTTACCTGCCTGTTTTCAGCAAGCCCCTTACGATTAGCCAATAATTTGTCACTCTCCGTGTTCTGACTAGCTTATACCAAAATTTCTGCTTGCTGTATTGACTCCACCAAGGATTCCTTGCACACTTTTCATCTAAACTCTGAGACAGGTATATGTCTTTAAACACAATATAATCTTCTTCAGTTGTAACTATCTTTTTCTGTAGATGCTGACATGTTTTGCATCAATGGTAAGAAAATAACTCACTTCAGTATAGCCAAAATTTGATCCTAATTTGTATTAGGTCACCAATATTGTTAGGCATCTGCATTCCCACAGTCAGGGCTTTCCACTAACAAAGCCAGTGAAAGCATTCAACGGCTGCATGACTACCTCAACAAGTAACAGAGATTTTTCTCTCAGACCTTAGCTACAGAGAAGTTTGTCATGTCATGTGGACGTAAAGCATCTTAGTTAGGAATTGGGTTAGCCTTTTTCATCAGAACTGGCTAAAAAATCATAAATAAATTAGACAAGCTCTTGGCATTGCAAGCATTTTGTCATTTCAACTGCCCAGTCCTGTTACCACCAAGCTCAGACCTTCTTTATGAGTACAGCCCTTCTAATTTGCTGTTTCCTTCTCCTGTGTCTTTTCCATGTGTCTATAACTGGGACACATTTCATGTATGCAGGCTTGATTCTCCAAAACTTAAGTGCATATATAACTTGATGTAGGACGGATTATTCCATTGAGAGCAACTAGAAAACTTATACATGTGAAGATGATTATATCAGTAAATATTGTTAGGAGAGGAACTTTAGTTTGGAAATCGCCTTCTTTTGGGGATGTGTGTGTGCGTGTGTGTCCCTTCACTTTCATTTGTAATTCTTGCAACAATTTTTCAGTTAGTTTCTCAATTATTTCAGAGGGTTTCTATGGTTCTATTCTGTGTGTCGCTAGACAAGATGTGGTGACCACTAAATTTTTATGCAAGTTATAATGCAATCAAAGACAAAACACCTATTGTGTTCCCACCATGCAATCCAGAGTGCATATTAGTCATGTGATCACTTTTATCTTATAGAACATTTATTTTACTTAATTAAAATTCTTTAGCGTAACAAACCTCTGTGATTTTTATAATAGTGATTGTAGCTTCCCACATAGAAATGTATTCAGAACTTACTCTGTGTCTCCACTGAAAAAAGCTGTCTTCAGAAATCTGTGGTGCCCTTCTAACACTGTAATCCTAAACAGCTCAGAATCTCAGGATGGAAAGATGCTGCTAGTTGTATTAAATCCTATTAAAAAGCAATACAAGGAAAAATGAAGTGTAAACAAGGTTTGCAGAAGCACTTTTAGAGAAAATTTGTTTTTTAAAGTAATCCTTATTTTTACCACTAAGTCTACTTTTGTTTTGCTGCAGACTTCTGCATTGTGAAAATGAATTGTCAGGAAAGAATAAAAAAACAGTCAAATTATCCAAGCCCTGAATTAGTGCCTTTATGGTTATAAATTTCTTTTACTTCAGTGGGGTTTCCCTGGAACAGCTGCAAGGAAAGCTCTACCCTATTAAATAACAGAGAGTCCACAGTACTAGAAACAAGCAGGTATGAGATCCTCTCTCTATTGGCAAGCAACCCCTAAATTGTGCTAAAGAACTCCTGGTATTTTGTTACTAAATATTTGTAGAGTAGATGAAATCCGACACAATTTTGTAGATACTTACTAAGGTCACATACATACACACATATACACACATATATATGTACACATATGCATATATGTGGACATCTTAAAACGTCTGTCTCGGTAGATAACAGTGGAATTTGCTGCATTCATTTGTGACTGCTTTAGGGCTCTGGAATTTCAGGATCTGACTTCTAATGAGGAATTTCTAAATGTATTGTTTCAAATGGTGGTTTAAATAAAAAAAATTAAAAAAAGGGGCAGCAGCAAAGAAGCACATCACAATAGCAGGTTAAATATAGACATGGATTACAGAGCCATTGTTTTCACTCCTTCTAAATAAGACAGTGCTCTTAAAATGGAACACCACTTGACCTTTTGTGTCTCATCAGTCTGTGACTGTATTAAACTGATGCAGGGAGGAAACATTTTCCCCCTGGAACTGTCTCCTGTTGATATGACGATCACTACTGCTGGGTCACACCATGCTCAGGGGGAAGAAACTCTGCACTCCAGAACACAAGGGGGATCCTGCAGCTCATGGAGGAGCTCTGTCCATGTCCCACAATGACACACGCTCTTTTTTCAACTTCTCTCAACTTGCACTCTCCTCTGGCAATCTCAAACCACCACAAGTGCTCAAACATTCAAAAATCACTTACTTTGAAGTGGAAATTCTTGATGTGCAAAGCAAGAAGCAGATCTGCATTGTGGACAAGGTGAGTGTATTATTCCAGCATAGTGGGGATGTGCTTGGTTCACACGGTGCCAGTTCAGGGACTCTGTTTTCACTCTGTTGTGGTCTTATTCTGTAACAGAAGTACTTTCAGTATTTTCTCTGGGAGATACTAAAAACTTATCATTAGTCACAATCCTCGGCTGTTTCTCTCCAGGATTTTTACAAATAATCCAACACGGGTTTCTTTGAGACCTCCTGGCTGCTCTGTGGACTCAGGCTATGCCCTTAGGCTGTCCCTTGACACTTAGATGACTTTATTTCAGAACATGATACTTGAATGTCTGCTCCAGAATGGATAACAGGTTTTAATACATTTGCAGAGCTTAGCATCTCTGCAATGCTGTGGTTTCTTGTTAGCATCTAAATGTGTTCTACTATGCTTTACTTATCAGATTGGGCAGGAACCTGGCAATTTTAAGAGAATTTATTTTTAATCAAAGTGTTTTAGTTAAAGAGACTTTTTTTTTTTTTTATGATGTGAATTTGAAAAAATATAAACTACAGTCTAATTGTATGAGTAGGATGAGAGAACTGGGTGGGAAGGAAGTTTACAACACAGTAAAAAGCAGCTAAGAATATGTTTCATAAATATTTTCATCATGGTTTTTGTGATTCATTGTCCCTCAGCAGAAAAGCTGAGATCTTGCATGCCATGAAAATATGAATCTGAATCTATTTGGACTACAGAACTTCTCAGTAACATAGTAGAGTTTTGAGACTTACTATTTTGCTAAAAAAAAATTAAATAAATAATTCCCTTATCCTTACTGGCAACAACTGGAAACAGTAGATAAGTTGGCTTCAAATGTTTAATTTAATGCCTTTGAAATATGCTGGGTAGAATAATACCAGATTCCTAGTGTTCTTGATCATTTAAAGAGTGGGTTTGCTATTTGTATGCCTAAAGATAAATGTCT
>WYDI02040770.1:0-16849 GCA_009867235.2 Psittacus erithacus
TGGTGGTAGCAGCAGTGGTTTGTGTTATACCTTAGTTACTGGCCTGTTCTTATCTCAACCCCTGGGAGTTACATTCTTTTGATTCTCCTCCCTATCCCTCTGGGAGTGGGGAGGGGAGGAGGACAGGTTGTGTGGGGAAAACAAACAGGCTACATGCTTTTCTAATTTACGACTAAGCTTAAACCACAACACTTGGTTACTCTCCCCTTCTACAGCAGCATCACACCCACCACAGTTAGTAAATCCTGCTGGGTGGCAAGATCTGATTTAAGCTGCCATTGATCTTGCAGTGTGCCTTTCTCAACAGCCACTCCTATTCTTCTTGAATCTCTGTTTCCAGTACTGTTTCTATCAACAGGTCCTTTCCTTCCCTATACTGCAAGCCTTTCCTGCTAGCTATGTCTCACCAGTCCCCAACCCACTAACTAGATCTTGGATTTTAAGTTTGGGGTTTTTGTTGGTATTCCTGCCAGAACTATCTGTGAGCAAACTGAATATTAGAGTTTTTCTTTCTCTCCAGGGAGAGATTACTCCGTCTTTCCATGACAAAGACTAAGAAACTTCAAATCTGAAACTTTTGTAAATTGTAAAGATATTTTTCTTCCTTTTGACAATTCTGGCTTCCTTCTTGTAATACTGTACTTGTTATAATAATCACTTAAATTGATGCATAATAAAAGCAGTGATCATAATGGCTTCATATAACTTATACTTATCATTTTGTTTTTTCCCTAAGCCACCTTAGAACTGGTAAATTTTAAAGCGCTTGCATCCCTCAGTACACTTTGTAAAGAGCAACGGATATTTAGCAGAAATGTAAAGAGAAAATAAGTTAACTTGAATGTGCAATAGGTTACTAATGACTCATCTATAATGTTTTTTCCCCTGAGAATTATCAAACTTTGTTGAAAAACAAATGAATCTTCAAAGCAAACCTCTGAGATCAGCTATGACTATATATTACCTAGTATAAGCACAACAAGGTTAAGGGACACACAATGTGATAAAGCTAAATAGCTACATAAAAATAGAGCTCAAGAAGCTCCACTGCCAGCTCCTGTTTGAGTCACTGGAGCATGACACATTTCCTGCTTTTTCATCATTTGCTTGCATTAATATATTGCTCCTTTAGGGCTTATCTGTTTCTGGCATTTTTCTTGATGCTTAAACAAGAAAGAATCCAGCAGGCTCTTCCAGCCAGCATGCAGCTGTGCTCAGCAATGCCCGGGCCACTGCAAGCCCTCTGAGTTGCCCTTCAAAAGAGATGGAGAAGTGTCAAGGCCACAGCATTTCTCACCAGCCTGCTCCTTTCTTTGGATGCAGACTGTACTGTGTGGCGCATTCAGCTCTACTCTACCAGCAAGACTGATCAAGATCAGGGGAGGATCACACCTCAAATATTAAGTAAGAGCACAATATATCAAGGTGAAGATAGTTCTGGCAGATATACGTGGAGAGCATCATTTCTTAGCTCCTCATTTCTTAGTATAAGTGTTCTGCTCTGAGAGGGCACTCACTCTTTTCCTTCACTCTCAGCCACTGAAGATGTGTGCTGCTGGCAGCAAGGTCAACACTTCGTATTGTCCTTAGACCATAGTCTGGCCACTTTTTAATAGAAAATCCAGACTTTATTAACAAAAGCGCAAATCTGTTATTTCCCTTCCATCTGTCGCAATGTGCACCCTCCTCATTTTTCTTCAACTCAGTGTATATATTTTCATTAATGTCACAAGAAATTTTTTTTCAGTTTTATTAGTGAAGAAATGGTATTCCCCCATTTCTTCTTTAAAAGCAGAGAAGAGGTTTTATTTTCACAGGGAGAGATACTGGCACCATTCTAATAGAATAATGCACTTGAAAAAATAAACAGGATTTCCCTCCCATAGGAAGTGACAGTATTTCAAGATCATCTGTTAAAATAAATTCAAAGAAGAAAAATAAAATGCTTTTCAATTCATCAATGCCAAAAATTGTTTTTAACTTCAACATGAACTTTCAGGGCACTAAAAGAAGAAAGAAGAAAACCAAACAACCAATGATTGATGCTCTTAAATGTACGAAAAGTGAAATTATGGAGTAGAAGAAATTCCTCATGCTCAGCTTTGAATCCTTATTTCAAGAAAGCTATACAATCAGCTGGAAAAAGTTCAGAGAAAAGATACTCATGCACAAAGAGCCAGCCACTGAAAAGCAAGGTCTCTGAGGGAGGAGTTCAGGAGTTATCAGAAAAGAAAAGGTTGAAAGAGACTATTACTCTGGAGAGATATTTTACTTTGGAAATAAAAACCAAGTCTGTGACAAACGGAGGGGCTCCTCAGCTTTGCTGACAAAGGCATAACAAGATAAAATGAAAGGAAGAAAGACAGAGCTGGATAAATTTAACCTTGAAAATCTATCTGTAAAGACAGTTAAATACTTTATTAGAGGCAAAGAAAGTGAATACATCCTCAGGGTTTGGAGAACTTGAGCAGAGATGGTGGTTTCAACAAGAAAATACATTCTAATCCACTTTCCAATACATATGTTTCGGACTATGTTGACACGACTCTTCATTTTTTCTTTAATAACCTGAACTTGATTGATCATCGTTTCTTCTTTCTGCAGCTCAAGAAAAGAGAAAGATTTACATGCTACCTTAACTGTAATGTCTGTGTCTAGCCACCAGGTCATTGCAATAATGAAAGCTGCTAATCTTCAGTTCACAGAATCATGTAATCACAGAATGGTTGAGGTTGGCAGGGACTTCTGGAAATCGTATGGTCAAAACCCTCTGCTCTAGCAGGGCCACCTAGAGCCAGTTGCCCAGGACCATATCCAGACAGTTTTTTAATATCTTCAAGGATGGAGACTCCACAAGCTCTCCAAGCAACATGTGCCTGGGCTTGGTCACCCTCACCATGAACAAATGCTTCCTGATATTCAGATGGACCCTCCTGTGTTTTGGATTGTTTGCTAAACAAATTGGCTGTTGTCCTGTCACTGAAAACCACTGAAAAGCATCTGTGTCCTCTTTGCACCATCTCTTCAGGTATTTATATACATGAGTAAGAGCCTCCCCCAAGCCTCCTCTTCTCTAAGTCTAGCAGTTCCAGGGAATCTGCATATGGCAGATGCTCCAGTCCCTTAATAATTACGGTCCTTCACTAGACTCTCTCCAGTATGGCCATGTCTCTCTCACACTGGGGAGCCCAGAACTGGGCATAGTACCCCAGGTGCAGCCTCACCAGCACTGAGCAGAGGGGAAGGATCACCTCCCTCAACCTTCAGGCAGCACTCTTTTAACACACCCCAAGATACTGTTAGTCTTCTTTGCTAGAAGGGCACATTGCTGGCTTTTGGTGTCCCACAAAACTCCTATGTCCTTTTCTGTCAAGCTGCTTCCCAGCTAGCCCCAAGCATGTATTGGTTATTCCTCCCCACATGCAGGACTTTATACTTCTTGTTGAACTTCCTGAGGTTCCTGTTGGCCCATATTTGTCCCGCCTGTCAAGGTATCTCTGGATGGCAGCATGACCCTTTGGTGCATCAGCCACTCCTCTCAGTTCTGTGCCATCAGCAAATTTGTTGAGGGTAGACTCTGCCCCATCATCCAGATCACTGATGAAGATTCTAAACAGGTCTGAACTCAGTATTGACCTCTGGGGTATACCACTACTTACTGGCCTCAAAATAGAGTGTTCTTAATCCACTTCCCTTTCTGCTCATGCAGTCCATACATCATCAGCTTCTTTTTGAGGATCCTATGGGAGTCAGTGTCAAATCCCTTACTGAAGTACAGACAGAAAATATCACTGCTCTCCTCTCATCTAGCAGGACAGTCATTTCGTCATAGAATTTTATTAAGTTGGTCAAGATTTACTTCCTCTTGGAGAAGCCATGGTGACTTCTCCTAATGTTTTTCTCCCTAATATTCCCAAAAATGAATTATAGAATTAGCTGCTTTATAAGTTCCACAATTCCCCATGCGGCACATAATATGAATCTCAGAATAACTGTTGGGACAGCCCAGGCATCTCTGTTAACCAGCTCCTTTACACTGCAGGGATCTCAGCCTCTTAATCTTCACCTGCAGCATGTGAAGCATAGTCTTGCTTAAAGCAGTAGAAGGGTGGCTGTCTTACCTAAGCTGTTACGCACAGTGGTGGGGAAACTTAAGTGTAGTACTAGAATGATGTCTTTCACCCTTAAACCAATAAGTGAAATAAACCATCTAAGTATTTCAAAGTCTTTTCCCAATTGATTCAATATTAGTTTGTCCCCAATTATTGTAACCTGCAATGCTTTTCGATATTCCCATTCTCCCAGGGAGAATGCACACTGAGTCCTGAGAGCACAGCCAGGGTTTTGAGGGTATAAATGATACTGGAGACTTGGCTCACTTGAATTCTAATTACTAGGAGGTGTTAAAGCAGCTCCACATTAACATCAGACCAACTCAGAATGCTTTGTCTGTTTCTGTAATTGCAGTGATCAGAGTAAGGTCATACCAACCATAAATAAGTATGTGTTTCTTTTTCCTTTTTTTTTTGCTCCACAAGTAGGAAAAAATA
Source organism: Psittacus erithacus (assembly GCA_009867235.2). Classification (NCBI taxonomy): domain Eukaryota; kingdom Metazoa; phylum Chordata; class Aves; order Psittaciformes; family Psittacidae; genus Psittacus; species Psittacus erithacus. The sequence continues at coordinate 4,551 of WYDI02040770.1, forward strand.
CATTTCCGTGAAGTGAAGCCACCTTGAAAAAACCTGCATTTTTTGTTAAAAATTGATAATCAAAGATGGGCTAGGAGTGCTTATTTTTCTGCCAGTTTTGTAAGGGGGGAATAATCCTGATAGCATGAATTTGATACAGAAAGAATCGCCACATCCATTACATTTTCTTGAGCAGCTACCCAGAGCTACACCAACACTATTCTGTGTCACAAAACCAAGCTATGTGGAAATCTCTAAAGCAGGAGACACAACCAGAAGAGCATGTTTTAGTCAGTTTAATTTAAACAATTGAATGAGTCTTCAAGGAAAAGAGCTGATGGTAAAAATAAATGGGTTCATTTCAATGAGCTACTCTATTTGGCATTGATTTCAGTTATAAGTGTTTGTGATTGGCAAAATTAACTAAGGCTAGTGGTGCAACAAGAGGTAGGGGAAAAAACCAAACCAAACCAAATCAAACTAAAACCATAAGAAGACAGAGAAAATTAGAAAATTGAATGTTTCTAACTAGTTGCATCCACCCACCAGAGCCTGGCCACAAGCTATGCCAAATGAACACTGTGTGTCGTAGTGATTATATTTTGTTTAAAAGAAAAGTAATTATGTACAATGGAAATAATATGTATACCTATATTTTAAGAGAACAATTCATCCCAGTGTACTGTTTCATCTATTGTAGAATTATAAACCATGGTATAATGAAACACAAAGCTCAAGAACATTCTGCAGTACAGAAACAAATTGAGGGAAAAAAGGAAAGAGCTGTCTGATGAAACAGCTTCAGGGTTGCAAAGCTTCCCTGTAAGTGTTCATGCCCCTGTGAAGACTTGTGGCCCATTCACATTCATCTTCCAAAGCCTCTGTGCTTTTATGTGCTCAGCTATGACTAGGTATTAGCCCAGAATCTGTTTCATTTGTCTTTTCATACAGTAATGAGACACAAATATAAAGCTCCCATTTTATTTCAATATCGGCATCCACTCCAAGAAAACACAATTTATAACTGGAGTGAGATGAGCTTTTGGTTCAAGCCCAGTCAAATAAAAGAACTAACGAACACTGACATCTTCCCCCTGCATCATAGCATTAATTTATGACACAAAAAACCCAAACATTGTCACACTGGGGAGCAATGAAACTCCCCAGCTTTTCTGTAGCTTACCAGGTCTGCTCCTCTAGCTAAATATTCAGTATCTTTCCACAAAACATGATCCCAAGATCTTTCAAGAGAGGAAAGACTGTTCAGATCCTCATATGTGAGGTCCTTAAGTCCTCAGGTAGTCTGCTGCCAAGCGGGGGCTCATAAGTGAAAATAAATAAACTTTCCTTCTTCTCTTCACCCTTTCCAAAAAGCAACCATTCTTTCTACAGCTCTTAAAGGAGGATAAAGAAAAGAAAATATATTTCCAATCTTTTGCTGTCATCTGGGAAAAATATATATTTCTTTTTTTTTTGTAGAAATACAAATATTTCCTAGCAGGTAGAAATTCCATTTTTCACTTGATTTAATATAAACATGTGCAGTTATGGGGCATCTAGTCTAGGTCATGCTTTGCCAAGAAAGGTTGAACCAGATGACCCTTTTGGTCCTTTCCAACCTGATATTCTATGATTCTATGGTGTAAGTAATAACATCCTTGTCTATGTGAACAATTTTAGAAAATATATTTTGTATGTTTGACTTCTAGCTTTTTATCAAGATTGACAAGATTGACAAGACCTTCTGTCTTGAAGAGAAGCAAACACTACATATGTTTTCAAGAAGTTCCAAGTAACTCTGAAAGGATCACAGATCATAATATTTAAAGACACCATAGTTAGTTATTAGCTAGAAACTTTGTTGTGGGTGATTGCAGAGCCAGCCTTTGACTAATGGCAGGGACATTAGCACTTGCTAAGATGTGGAGAGTACCCAATTCAAGTGGCTCAAATGCTTCAAACTGTCTACAGGGTCATTTGCCTCCAGACTGATGAGGCTAAAGAGGAAGATGCCTATCAGGCAGGTTGAACAGAAACCAGAGAATTAAAATCAGACTTTTTAAAGACCTGAGAAACAGAAGGAGTTAACTTGAAAAGTGGAGGAAGAGGCTTTTTGCCAGAAACAGTAGTAGTCATGACTTGGATTGACACTGGCACAAGCTGCCCCCAACATCTCAACCTATGCCTGCACCAGGCAGAGCTGCCTTTCCATTGGGCACTATTCACTGTCTACTGGCTAATTGCATGTCATTAGTAAATCAATAAACTGCTTTGATAATGATTTAATTTAAAATACATGTGTTAAGAAGATTTTCCCTGCAACAAGACCCATTAAAAATTATTTCTAGTTGTATTCATTTGAGCTCTCCACAATCTCTGTTTTCCAATAACCCCATTCTCAGAGGGATTCCCTTAATTCCATTACTCAACAAGTGAAACACCTGCTGCACTTACCTCTTTTTCCTGTTGAAATATAGAAATTCAGGTGCTAGACCTCAGAAACACATGCAAGGTTCCATGTAATAACATCCTTATCTACATAGTTTGGAAAAATGACTCTCCAAACCAAACAACAAGACTTTTTGGTCAATCTGGTCTCTATTAATCCTTAATACACCTACATTTTAAGTCCAGACTATTTTAGCCTTTTATATTTTGTATTTCACACAGTGTTGTTATGTTATTAGAGAAAAATTTTATTTCTTAGATTCATGGTACTCTAAATCGAAGCAGCTTCTTCAGACTAAACAAAGCTGTGCTAAAACTTGACACTACTAAATATATCACACTAGCCATCTCCTCCAGTATAAATAAGTCATTTAGTTTGATGTGTGCATCTCTACAGGAATCTGCTGAGATACTGACTTAACTTTCATCAGAATCCTTTCCAGCACAAATAGGGGAAGAAACAGTTTAGTTTAGAGAAGTCTTTAAGCCATCATAGCATTTTGTGCATCAGACATCTGCTACATTATCTGATGAGTCAGAATGATCTGACCACAAACTAAGAAGCAGCAGAGAATAAGGTCATGAGAGAATATACCTGTTTTTACCCTCTACATCTAAGCCTCTGGGCGTACAAGCCCAAAAGTTCTCTTATTACACTAATGGATCCTCCACAAATTCAATGTTTTTTTCTGAACAAGTTGCTACTTTCTGTCTGAACTAGTTCTCTCCTGACTTAAATTGTCCCCACATATTTAAGATAGAAGGCTGTAGCTGTACATTAACCTCCTCCCCTTTCCCACTTCTTAACCAAGAAATTCATATATTTGATGCACAGCACTATGAGTTTCCTCCATTTCTTAGCCCCGTGTACCAAGCAAAGATGATCAGAACACCAGGCAAACTACCTAGAACACAGGCTTTCAGAGCAAGAGCTGTCAAGATCTGCCAGTGCCAAGCAGCACATCCTTTTCTCCACTGCAGCCTTGAACAGTATGCCCTCCTTTCTGACCCAGCCAGAAGGAATGTCTTGTAACTCCATGGCAGTATAAGTTTTGTGATGTGAGGACCATTGAATATAATAGAGTCCTTAGTTTAAAGCAGTGTCTTCCCTGTGCTTAGCAAGTCACTTTATCACAATAAGCACTACACTGGCATGACAGATTGTTTTAAGAGTACTTACAAATTAAGAACTGCTCAATTTCAGTGGGAGAAGAAATTCAGGTATTTCTTACTTGAAATAAAATACTTAGGTTTTCATTTGCCTTATCTGTTGTAGCCTACTGACACAGATTTCTTTTGTGTGTGTGTGATTCTTTTTCTCACGCTAGAAAGGGAGGGAGTGCATAGGTTACAGAATTTCAAGTAGCAGCAAATTCTTGTTGAACAGGGAGATAGGAAAGAGGGATGCAGAAGATGAACCCACAGCAGTGCTGCAGCGTTAACAGCTGCTGAGCTACTTTTAGCAGCACAGACTTATTTGGCCTGCAATTTAGCAGTATTCAATCTAGAGAGTCTGAGATTCTTTAGACATAACTTTGAGAGGAAGCAAGCATTATTGGAAGACTTTAGTGTGTATCTATAATACTACAGAATTATTACTTAACAGTATTACTTAACCTCTCACCTAGTGCACTGGAATTCTGATTCATCATATATTTCATACTGTGTGTATGCCATCTAATGGTAAATGAGAATAATTCTTATTGTTTTAAATGGAGCAGTATTCAGCTACTTCTTGACTGTAAATCTATCCTTTTTTTCAGCCTTTTTTTTCCCCTCTCAGTTACAATGTGACCACACACTTCACAGGTAAAATGTCAGCTTATTCTTCGCAGCTTGTGTAGTTTTGTTCCTCCTGAAGGCCTGCTGTGAAAAAAAAGTCCAAGTTGAATAGAAGCAGTAGTGTACTGTGCTGCAGAGGAACAAGCAGCGACCTGAGGGGCTCTAATCGAAGGAATCCTAGTAATTCTCAGAGTCAGATTGTGCTGGGAATAAATGAGTCTAGGCTGGGAAATTTCACATTTCAACAACAACTGAAACCAAAATACTTCTGAGGACCTAGAAGCTGAGAATCATAATATTCTCTTATTTTTGTAAATTTCAGCAAAAGAGCTACACTTGACTTCATTTCTACTCCAAATTAAGCCAGAGAAGGTGAAACACTGAGTTCAAGTTGGATGTGTTTTCTATCACAAAACTATTTGGTTTTGTGCTGGTGTTATGACCTTAAACCCAAAAATTTCTGCTTTAATTATGTCAGTTTATCATGTCTTCGTAAATGATAGAAAATTATTTCCGCAAAGAAATCCTTTCAGCACATTATGTGATGCTGTAAGATAATATCAAGAACTCAGTTCTTCCTTTCATTTTCCTCAGTATAAATCTAGAATTATACTTGTATGGGATTCATGTTAATCAAGGCTCAAAGTTCCAAATGTCTGTAGTAATAATAAGGTTATGGATTCAAATGTTAAAATAATAAAGAATAATCAAATAAATAAAACTGTTAACAGTCACTAAAATTAGACTGAATGGCCTATGGACCATATTCTGGTTTTTATTTTGCCACAGCAGGAATGTTCCTCAAATGCCATAACTGAGCTTGGTTCATTGTCTCCTCTGGAAATCTGTCACTTTACCCTTTCTTTTAAAAATATTCCTCCTCATTTACAATGATGAGCACCATAAGCATTCAAACTCTTTGCACCTGTGAAGGTTTGGGGATTATATATATTATTCAGCTGTCTGAAAAGTCTAGATTTTTAGCACTTTATTTTAGTAGTAGTACCTCTAAATACTTCCAATTATTTTTGCTGTCATTACAGACCACTGAGATTGAATAGATATTTTAAAAATATTTTACCTTTTAATACTTTAACATTTTCATCTTTAGCATATTTTTTTCTTTTAAGAACGGTTTTCCTCTTTGGAAGCTATTTGTCACTTCATGACATCCTCTTTAGAACAAGCTTTCTACAAGACAGAGAGGAGACATGATAACTGTCTTCAGCTGCGTAAGCTGTTGTTTAAACACAAGAGCAATGGTTTTCAATACACATAGAGGAATAGAAAAGAAATAATTGACTTAGATTGCAAGAAAGAAATTATAAAAAATTTCAAACAGCAAAAATAATGGAACACTTGAACAGCCTGAGAAGGTGATGAAAATCTTCACCATAGGACAATTCCAGAGACAGGTTAGACAAACACCTGAAAAGTAATACCAGTGCACTTAAAAGTCTTTCCTTACCATCCTCCTTTATTTTATCTTTTTTTTTCCCAGTTTAATTTCTTTCCATTTTTTTATGACTCGGATAAAATTTAGTACCATGTAAAGAGAAAAAGAAATAAAATGGATGGGTGGATGGGTAGATGGGTGGATGGATGAATAGATGGAGTGATGTACGCATATTGCTGGTTTTCAGAAAGTAGACTCTAGACTACAGGATCTCAGTTAACTCCCGCTTCATGAGATCAAGTCATTTAATTTACCTGTGCTTCAAACCCCAGTCTCTAAAGTGAAATTAAAAAATTTATTCTTTCTCTTTCACGGAAATTACATGTTTATGTTGATATTTTGAAATACAAAATTACATTGTATCAGCTTGGAATATTTATATTATTCCACTAACAATGTCATGCTATTAGGCACAACATCTAAACACCATAATAGCTATGATTTATTATTACAATCAACTAATTTACAGTTCTGTAAATATGAAACAAATAATTAGAAGTACAGAATGATTTTACCCATAAACAGAAAATGTTTGTGTAGAATATTTCAGTAGCAACTTCTGGTAGGAATAAACTTGTTACTCAAACATTGAAGATAATCTGTAGATCTAATTTTCTAGACAAGTTAATTTGTATTTTTTCCATCATTTATGAAAGGCGTGAAAAGACCTCTGACCCAAAGGGAAACAAATCTGAAAGTACCAAACATATTTTCTGTCATTTGAAAACAGAAATATCATTACTGTCAATAAAACTACAGCTGCAGTGAGCGTCTGCCAGATTTGCTCTCAGCTGAAAAAAGCCAGTTCAGACTGTGAGCTTACAGCGTTAGCCTTTCCTGCCAGAGACCTGGGCTGTTGACATTACATTGAGTGCTTGCTCTCAGCTCTGATTCCTTTAATCTGTTGAATTCTGCAGAAATGAACTTCTGAAATATTAAAAAAAAAAAAGAAATTCAACGAACACTTTCTGTTAACCACTGTGAAATCCACAAGGGGGATTTTTCATGTGGGAGAGAGGAAAGGGTAACAGACTCTCAGTTCATGGTGGGAACACATACACTTTCCACAGACAGATAAGTTCTTTTTTGAAGAAAAAAAAAACAGTTTGCAACCAGTAACCTTTTCCTTTCAGTTAAAATTAGTCAACTAACATAACCGGCTATGGAATTTGGGTCAAAATGGATTGAAATGGACAACACAGTAAAAGCCAGTTCATTTACTGTTCCTTTTTTTCCTGACAATTTGGAATTTTTACTATCTCTTTCTGCCCTCAAAAGCTCTATTGCCCTTTCAGCAGCTGCTGCTGGAACAAAACACACTTCTGACTCAATTGCTCTTGTAAGAAGCTAAAGCCAGATTCTGATCTCTGTCAGCTGTAATTATAGGCAAAACTGATTAGATTCAGGAGAATAACTTATATTGTCCCCAAGTAAAAGAATAAAAGTTCATGAACTTTGAAAAACAATATTCATGTCATCTCCGTCTACTTAGCTTAAGCTGTTAAGGACAAAAGACACTGAAGTTTTGGATACAGCATTGGCTATGTAATGTCAGTGTTTTACTGCTAGCTTTATTTGACTCCATGTGCATTTTAGCAAAGGGTATTAATTCACACTGGTTACTATTCTTGAGCCTGACAACATTTCACAATGCATTTCTGAGGCCGTCCTACATTAAAGTTGACTATGCTTGAGTTAGGTTTATTTAAACAAAAAAAAAAAAACAAACCGGTAAGCAAACAAATTTGATCAATAGGAGGAAAAAACACATCTGTGCTAAACTGGGCTGTGTCCAGGAATGATCAGCCAACATGATGCAAAAGAAGAAAGAAAGCCATCATTTCATTGTTGATAGGACTCCAGTTAGGGATGATTTCTGAGTTAGCTTGACAGCATAAAGTAGATGATACTCTAAGGCCTTCAAATCCCATCATGGGCCTTAATAAGATGTAGATAAAATCAAAACAAGCACTAGCAAGTTTGTATGTTTGCCTAGAATTGTATTAGATGAAACAAAAGACCAAAATGGAAATACAATGACTGATCTTTTACACTCAAAGTACGTTAAAGTGGAAATGAGGGACAATGCTATTTTGTGCTCATATTAGTACCCTACCAATACTGACACCACTGGTAACTGCACCACCCAACTCTGAATCCCATTCATATGCATAGTCACTATGCAAAATATAATAAACCAGATGCAAATGCATGTTTAATAGTATGTGCTGGTGGTAAAGAATTATAATGTTAGGTTTCTTGCTCCTACACATTTCTCTCCGCAGAGTAGTTCTACATTTAAGACTTGAAAATCTGTATGTACCCTGACACTGAATGTATGAGTCCATGGGTGAGCATCTGTCATGGCTTTGGCTGGGATAGGTAGGCTGAAACCTCAACAGCATTAATTTGCTTTTGAAATCTGTTATCATAAGCATCTACATAGGATTATGTAAGAACAGCCATACCATAACAAACCAAGCATTCAGTTATTCCAGTATCTCATGTTAAAAATAATCAGTAATGAATGCTTAAGGAGGAGTGTAAGAACCAGGCAGGCATTCAGCAATGCAATTTAAGCTGAAGTCTCTCAGCTTCCCACCATCTGCAGTTTAGGGAGTTCTTACACCAAATATAATACTATTCTGTTCAACAACCTTTACTGGATTTTTCTTTTCTTTCCATTTATTTATCATATCACATTTGGAATCCACCTAAGCATTTGGCATCTTCAGTTTAGAGTCACAGAGACATTCACCACTTAACCAGGTGCTATATTTATGGCATGGCCCACAGATTCCAGAGCTGGACAGACAACCACTGCAGTTCATATAATGCGTTTATGGAAAAATTTTATAAGGCCCCTCAGCTGAGACAATAAGTTGGGGAGATAGAATTATTAGTGCAAGAAAAGGAAAAAGGAAAAGGAAGAAAACAAGTGATTCTGAAAAAAAAAAATAAATGAAGTTAAGCCTGGTATCGTGCAGTTTAAAGGAAGAAAAGATGCAAGCATCACAAGAAGAAGAATAGGACATGCTTACAGCTCAAGGGCAGAAGAGGAAATTAATACAATCCTGATAGTCTGCTTCTTGTTCTATGGAGAATATTATGTATAACATGTTTTGATGTCCACAGATATGATGATTCTTTTAATTTCTGAATTAAAAACAAATGTAAATTTTCACACAAAAAAAAATCAAAGAATCGTAGAACAGTTAGGGTTGGAAAGGACCTTAAGACCATCTAGTCCAACCCCCCTGCCATAGGCAGGGACACCTCACACTAACCCATGTCACCCTAAATCCTTAATTACAAAACACAAAATATATGTCAAATGGCATTCAGACAAAAAAAGCTCTGAAGAGGAATGTGAGGTTTTTACTTCAGCTCAGTTCGCTTGCAGCTTCTTACAGTATTTTTTAATTGCTAATGCATAATAACACACTGCACACCAGTAAGTATCTGCTGCTGTACTTTTCAATGGACACAGCACCAAAATGTCTCTCTGCTAAAGAGTTAAAAAATAGATGGTAGTTGGATAAGACAATAGAAAAATGAGAATAATCAGAAAAAAGAATTAAAGCAAATTTCAAGATTCTAGAGCCATGTTTTCCACATGAGAAACTTTTAGTGGTACCTATTGTCCCTGGACACAGCTGCCAACATTGTAATTTTGTTAGAGTACGCTTGGCTGCCTTTGTGCCTTTGTCAAGCCAGCACATTTTACAGCTATATATATGTGGGCACCATAGCATCACTCAGCATTGCTGCCTATATGTGGGCACCATAGCATCACTCAGCATTGCTGCCTATCTTTCTTGTATAGTTTGCATCTCCATTGCAATGTCGACTAAATGTATGTTTTTTTTTTGGCAGGTATTCCATGGGCAGTTTGCTTAGAGGAATCCAGGATATCTTTCATGGCCTGTGGGGGAAGAGGAAAGGAACAGAAAGTTAGCCGTATTTTCTTCACTGAATCACATTTATAAGATCACAGAGATGGATTTGCTAGAAGTGTTTAAAAAGGATTTGACGTCCAGTCACTGGCATAATGAAGCAGCAAGTCAAAGCCTATAGCTATAATGGTTAGTTTTTCTAGCATCGAAGATGCTGTTGTATTGTTACTACAGGATAACTGGTATTTCGTCAAAGGAGAAAATCAGCTTAACTCATGAGGTTTAAATTAAATCAGGATGGAAGCAGTTTATTAATTTATTAATGATCTAATTAGCCAGCAATGAGAGAACTATACATTCAGGATAAGTATCAGCAATACAAAAGATAAGCTGCCTGCCACCCAAACAGTGTGGCAGCCCCAGTGGTGCCAAGCCCACGCTGATGTTGGTTCCCAGTGCGGCACCCAACCCTCCCGTGCCCACTGGCAAAGCCAGCAGCACCCACCCACCTGGCCCATCCCATTCCCTAGCAGGGTCTCTCCTGCATTACAGATCTTCATGTTTCTCTTATATCACTTCTCATGCTGACTCCTTCTCTCAGAGTTTTATTGCTATTTCCCTGGTTACTGTTTAATTCTACTAATGGTCAGCTTAAACAAATTTTATATTTGTTAATTTCTTCTTGGCATTACTAGTTTTGGGGCAAAACCCTTCTCAGCACAAGCAGTTTGGGGTGCTTCTCACACACACATACATTATTTACACTCATTCTTCTTACCCAGGCCATGTCATCAAGACCACACACTTTTCTATATTACTTTGTTGTACCAGCTCGGACTGATTAGTACAGACTTGCTCTCATGGGGCAAGTTTAAAATAAAGTAACATAAAGTCATGTTTTCTGCATGCTTCCATAACACAGATTCTTTCAAATAACTGTTTTCAGAAAGGAAACACTGCCAGAAAAATTGTGCAGTGCATACCAGCTCAAGTGAAATCATGACATATATTCATTTCCAGTCCTCTGGTTAAAATAGATAAAGTTTAAATTTCTTTTGAGTCATTTTTGGCAGTGCAGCTTGAATTTCTATTAGGCCATTGAACAGATGCAAAGCTTTGGCTTGTGGCTGAGCATCAACGTGGGACTCAACATTTTGAATATTACTCACTTGTCTCCTTTGCACAGCATCTGGCAAGTCCAGTCATCTGCATTGCTAACTAAAGAATAGAAATAAAGTAATGAATTTAGATTCCTTCAGACTGATTTCAATGCATTGAAACAATGATGGTATAAATCAGTTGAATATTTGCTCCACAATTTTTACTCCTTTTTTTGAACTGTTTTTTTGAGAACCTGGATATATTTCAGCAAGCACAATGCAGGTGGTGTAAACCTATTTGTGAATTGAAAACAGAAAAATAATTCTATTGATCCCACGAAATTAAACTGTTAGTTATCTGTAAGAAGAATAGCAGTTCAGTTATCAGAGGGCAAGAAAAGAAAAAGCTGATACATTGGCAAACGAAATAAGATAGGAAAATTTTGGAAAAATTAGGAAAACTTTTGATCTTGCAAGTATTATGGATTTGTTTTTGAAAGCATTGAACTGTTGCAGCATTTTGCTTACTACACCAGTATGCAAAATTTTCCCAAGGAAGACAAAGGAAGCAAGTTCGTTCTGATTGAAAAACACCTCAGATGTACCTTGAACTTTGATTTCCATACAAGATGTGTTAGTGCGAAGGAGGTACAGCCAGATTGCAAACATCAATTCTAAATACCACCTCACACCTCTTCAGTTCCTGACTCCGCCATGCACCTAAAAATTTGTAAGTCACACATTATCTTAGACTTGAAATAGTAAGGAAGATATACTGGACTTGGAAAAGAAACTGGGGTCAAGTGACAAGCAATCTCAAAAATGGGGAAGAATAAAGGGAGATACATTCATGGAGAAAGGCAGGAAGAAGAAACACATAAAGACAAATGAGCAATTAGAAGCAATTTGAAGATTTAGGCTGGACAGGGTTAGGATGGCAAGCAGAGAAGCTAAACCAGACAGTAAACTTTTCTGTTTTAGAGTTTAAGAATATAGAAGAAGAAAAGAAAGAAAGAGAAAAAGAAGTGCTGGGAAAGTGAAAAAGATGTACTAAAGGGGGAGACACAACATTTCCGTACTCTGGGTCAAGAGATCAAAGATGGCAAAATTTCTGCAGGAGGGGATGGAAGCAGTTTCACAGAAAAGGATCAAGGTCAACCTCGTCGAGAGTCGTGAGCTTCAGTGAGCACATGGATGTATGAGATTTTTACAGAGAATTGAGAGATTAATGGGTAACACAGACGAAATAGTAAGAAAAACTTACCCCAGATTTAGTTAAACATCACCAGGTATGAACAAGGTGGTTGTGTGAGAAATGTGAATATCTACTCTGGATTTAAAGAAAAAGAGACAGAGCCATGATGGGAGTTATGTTCTATTAAATTGTAATATTTAATAGAGCATGCTTAAGTAACTGTGTGGATGTAGTAATCGTATCCCAGTCCCTTTGTCTGCAGACTTCCCTAGGGATCAGATCAGCACCATCACTAAGAACAATACTCAACTGAAATCGTTACAAATGGTTACAAACCATTTACCTAAAAACAAACCTGACTGGACTTGTCCTGGGTTCAGCAGTAGCAGTCATTTTTCTCCTTCTTAGTAGCTGGTGCAGTGCTGTGGTTTTGACTTGCAGCC
>WYDI02040771.1:0-10677 GCA_009867235.2 Psittacus erithacus
CTCTCTCAGCCTGGCTCCAGAGCAGAGCTGCTCCAGCCCTCGCAGCAGCTCCGTGGCCTCCTCTGGCCTCGCTCCAGAAGCTCCACATCCCTCTTGTGCTGTTGTTCTAGAGATGGATCAGGACTGCAGGGGGGTCTCTCAGAGTCCCTCCCTCATCCTGCTGGTCACACTCCTTTTGCTGTAGCTCAACCAGGCAATCCCTGTCAGCCGCTCATGAAGCCAGGGTATAAAACCATGTCCTGAGATGATCCAGGTTGAAAATACTCACACATTTTCAACAGGTTTCAACACATGGAGGAAGCGGGAACACACAAAGCCATTTGTGTTTTGGGGGCCTCTTGACACTGTGGCCCATGGGGCACCTTCTGCCCCAGCAGCACTGAGGTTTTTTCCTCACTTTTAATGGGTCTCCGTTGTGTCATTAAAAGTTTCTGAACTTCTGCAATGTTAACTCCTGAAGAGGCTCCAGGGGTTTGCTGTGCCATGCCTGGGACAGGAGCTATATTTGCCCCCTCCCAAAGCAGGGAGCAAAGCCAGAGTTTATTCGTCTGTGGGTCTCAGAGCATCTCAGAGGTGTCTCAAAGCTGCAGTTGGGACTTGAGAGGTGACTCACTGCTGGCCTGGGGAGTTCAGGTAGTTTATGCCTGTGCCACTGAGAGCCAACGCTCAGCACCCCAGTCCCAGTGAGGGGCTGCCCTGATGTGGAGGTGAGGGAACGCTCAGCTGAGCTGGCAACCACCAGGTCCCATGGGAACCCCATCGTCTCACTCTACACCATCCAAGACAGATGGACAAGACCTGATGACTTGGAATGACTCTCACCATGATGTTGGCACCCGTTACATGCAAAGGGACATCTGGAAGCCTCTAACATATGGTCACTCCAGGCAGGTTGGATGGACACAGGGTTTTGGGATGGCCAAGAGCCCACAGGTCATGAGCAGCAAGTGGGACCTGGCTCACGGGCTGAAGTCACACCACCATTCTCCTGACAGCCAGTGCTACGCTGAAAACCAGAAACGGTCCAATACAGTTGCGTTTAATTTTTAAAAGGGGAAAAAAAAGCAAAGTCAAGAAGATTAAGTATCACATATGGCACAGAGATTGCCTGGGAAGACCAGCTTAGCTTCCCTCTGAGCGCTTAAGCTGGTATTAGCAAATAAACCCTAAACAACATTCCGAAGGGAAAATCTAAATGGAAGTCAGCACCATTCATCATTTGAAATAAGGTGATGAGAAATAAGATAAAAGTTCTAAACTTGTTGAACCTGTCTCCACGTCAGATGACCTCTGGTAACTGCAAGACAAGCAATGAAGACACCAGAATTTGGTCCCTTGCTGCTCTACTTTGAGGAATATCAACTGCACTTACATATATTCCCTTTGTCAAAGGCACTGGGAGCAGGAATTTAACAGCAGATGCTTATCCAGTTTCCAGTCAAATTCAGAGAGAGTCTTCAAAGGAAATAAGCTGATAGAAACATGAAGAAACTGCATCCACCTTGGCTGAGGAGGAGCTTTGGTGGATCCCAGCCTGGGGGATCTCTTTGGCAAACACCAGACAAGGCCCTACCAATACAAAGAGTATGTAAGACAGAGCAGATGACATTTCCAGTCGACGTAAATCAGGCATGAAACTCCAGTTCTTCACTGCAGCAACTGCAGCATGTCACCTGCTGCTCAGACTCACCTTTGCTACCTCTAGTTTCACCAAAAGACTAGAAGCAAACATGCTGGCTTTGGAAAAGCCTGTCAGAGGTAGAGAGGCTGCAGACAAGTAGATGTGTGAGGCAGTGTGGGCAGATGCTCACAACAGCTGTAATAAAGGGCAGACCTGGTTGATGCATGGGCAAATTATGTCACAGAGGAGACTGAATCCAACTTCTGCAGAGGAACATCACACCTCAGAAATACACTTTCTGGAGGAGTCAAGATACAAGTGTTGGACATCCCCTGGTCAGCTGGAAAGGATCTTTACCAAGCTTGCAGGGGATAAGCGGCCATAGGCTAGAAAAGAAGTGTGGCATCATCAGTAAACACCAGAGACATCAGCTGGGAGTCTCCAAACTGCTTCTCAATGTCAAAGTCTTGTCCAGCACCTCCCTTGCCCCAACACTCCTCCACTGCCTCCAGCAGCCGTTTGGGACCCAGGTGCCTGAGCTGATCTCCACTACACCAACCCAGCCCCTGCCAGCCCTTCCCACCAGTGAGTGCCCACAGCACCCACCAGGGAACCTCTCGCCGCAGGATGCCCAGAAGGTGCCTTACCCCAGGAAGCCCTTAGAAACACCTGGAGAAGAAAAGCCCCGTGTCAGGAAATATACAGTGACATCTGGCCATGTTTGCTGGGGGATAAAGGAGGGCAGGTACAACCCTCTTGTCACCCTGTCCCTCTGTGCTTCTTGCCTGCTGTTGAAGGCAGAGGGGCTGCATGGTCTGATGAGCACTGGATGAGCAGCAGGTACAGGGACAGGCTTGACGGGTGGGGGCTGCAGTGGGGGACCCCCCTTGCACAGCATGGAGAGCACTCACACCCACAGAATGGTCCGGAATGGCAGCCTGTGTGCATCCTGCTTCAATGGCAGCCTGTGTACATCCTGCTCCAGGGGACAGGGAGAGAAGGGAGGGACAGAAGGAGTCGTCGAAATCACCAGCGGCAGAGGAATGATCTTAGCACTGTCTGGGGCGCTGCCTGCGCACAGCAGGGGAGGAAATGTTTGGCTGAAGCATGATGTGGACACACGGGGACTCCCCATCACAGAGAGTCCCTGGCAAAGTGTGCTGCTGGCAGTGCGATGTTTTCATCTGCATCAATACACGTACCAAAGCCAAGGCTCTGGGCAAGGCCTGGTGTGAGCCTGGTGTTCCTGGGAGGGCAGCAAACACTGAACTGTTCAGTACAAACTGCCAGGGAAAATTCCTGCTGGAAACACTGGGATCTTTCCGAGGAGGGTGGAGATGACACTGGGATGGGAAGTGCCAGTGACACCCTTGCCCTGGGACGTGTCCAGCTCTTGCGGTCCACAGACCAGGAGATGCTGTTTCCCACATGGTTTTTCCCAGTCCATGGGAGGAGGTTCTGAGGTGCTCAGCTGCTGGGACAACACCTTCCAGGGGTACCTGCTACCATCACACAGCAGCAAGGCAAACCCTGGGCTGAAGCGCCTGCCCGGCTGGCTGCGCAGGGATGGGCAGGGTCCCTGTGGAAATGCCACCAGAGAGGAGTTTGGAGGAATTTCCTTTTCCAGGAGACGCACAAGCTGCTTCATGCCCTACTAGACCTCACTGCCTACGAGCGCTGCCCGAGCCTTGCAGATGAGCGTATGTGAGGGTGCATGGCATCACTGGGGACACAGGTTACCCGGAGGGGCTGTGGTTTCTCCTGTGTGGATTTGATGGTCTGAATGAATCAGAAAGGGAAGGAAGGAGCGGGATTTGAGAAACAGAAATTCAGACAGCCTCTGGAGGCAGATGTCCACCACTGCAGGCAACCTGACTCCAGGGGAGGAGTGCTCAGTGCTCTGACTGCTGTGCTCAGTGCCCAGGGACAGAGACTGTGTGCAGCCCCGCACCAGTCCGAAGGTTTGGGTCCAGAGAGTTCAGAGACCCACCTTCCACCAACCCTGCAGCACTGAGGGCCTGAGAGGTCCCCAAGCTGAGTCCTGCCCCTCCAGGGGAGCAGAGGCTGCCACTGCAGCTGGGTGAGCAAAGGGAAGGTCAGCTGGATGCTGGTGGTGGTTGCAGACCTCCAACTCCAACTCTAGTTATGTGGCCAAGTCCCACAGCCTTTCTCCATGCAGCCCCTCGTGCCCATGGGATTTGCAGCCTCACTGCATCCCATATTTGAGCTCTGCCTGACCATGGTCCTGCCCTGTGGGAGGCACCCAGGAAGGAAAATCCTGGTGGACTCCAAAACTGCCCTCACTTAGGTGAGCTCAGCCCAGGATGCTCCCCAGAGCAGACCTGGAGGCCAGCAGAAGGGACCACATGCCTGAGCATCCCGGGTTCTCCCCAGACAGTTACACCAAGCTCTGGGGTGAGTTGTTGTTTATTTGGCAAGAAGGAGGGACTGACTGCTGGAGGAGCAAGGGATGTGTCAGGGCCTTGACCACTGAGCTCGGAATAGGCATGCGGAAGCAGTAGCCTGGAGCTTCAGAGCGTGGGTCTTGCATTGCTTGGCAGGAGCAACCACCAGTCAGCCCGCACCTCCTGGAAAACAGCAGGAGAGGTGGGCTGAGTATTAGAGTGGGGAAGCCAATGGAGAAGGCCAAGCAGGGCTCCCCATCAGCATCAGCTTGTTCTGTACTAGCTGTCCCAGCTCCGTAGGGTGAGCCATCTCCAGCAATGGAGCCAGCCTTACAAGTGAGTGTGTTTCAGTGTGGTGGGACATCACGTGCCAGGGTGGGCCAACAACAAACCCATCCTCTGACCAGTTTTGCTGGTCCACAGCCCCAGGCCCCTTTGACCAGATACAGCCATGTCCCTGGCTTCTGCAGGAGCTCTGCAGCTCTTTCTCCACTGAACGGGTGGTTTTGGTTCAAGTGCCCTTGCTCACCACTGGGCAGCTGTGCCCTGGGGGTCTCCACTGTGGAGCAGCTCCAAAGGGAACAGTCCTACCTGGGAGTCAGGTTCAAACAATGTGGCTCCCTGAGTTCATGGTGGCCCTTTCTGGAGCACCAAGGAGGCAGTTTCCAGCTGAGGACGTTGCAAAACGTGATGTTGCACTGCAGCAGCTCACCTACACCTCATCGAGGCTGCATTTGTCTGGGAAAATAAAGAGAAAGGCTGTGTCGCCAGGACATGCCAGGCCAGCGTGCCTCTGGCTACCAGGGGTCAACGCTTCCTCCTGGCAGCTCAGCCTGCAGAGCGGTGGCAGTGATGGACTGAGCTGGCACGTCCTAGTTCAGCCACACCGGCCCCACACGTGCAGGCAGCGCTCACCCTGGGCGGGCAGCATGACGATCATGTCATTGGTGAAGCCCCTCTGCCTTGTGAGCTTCCTGAAGAGCACTGCCAGCCTGGGGCTCACCTCCCGGGTCTTGGCTAGGGGTGAGGACATGAGTTAGCTCCAGGCCGTGGCCTGTCCTTGCATCTCCTGGGCACCCAGGTGAGATGGGATGGATGCTAGTCCCCAGGGAAGGATGGAGGCAGTGGGGAAGGTGCTGGAAGAGGGGTGGTGCCAGGGACATGAAACACCCATCCCAGGGGACAAGGCGAAGTGGAGGTCCTGGCACCAGCACAGTGTCTCCTTTCTTGGTTTCCATCCCCACCCCCTGCAGCAGGACCCCCACTCTGCCCCATTTCCACAAGTGACTGACCCAAGGCCATGGACTCCCCCTGGGTGCAGAAGCCGAGCCCAGCCTCCCCATCCAGTCCCAGCTCACTGCCTCTTCCCATGCCACACCGGTCCCGCTCCTGCAGCCCACCCAGGGCAGGAGGGCAGTGCTGAGGAGAGGTCCCAGCGTGTCCATTGTCTCCTCGCCTCCTCTTGGGACACCTCCAGGCTGCCCACCCTGCTCAGAGCACCACTGGTTACGCACTGTAGAGCCTTAGGGCACTGCCTCTTCCCATCCTTCACTCTGGTGGCAAAGACCACTGTGTATGTCTTGCCGTCTGTGTCCACCACCTGCACATCTGTGTGTGTCCACCATCTGCCTCTGTCTGCAGAAGGACACGGAGGAAAGGGAAAAATCACCACCTGGAATTCCCACCCTGCACAAAGGCTGTAAGAGTGTGAGCCGGGATGCCAGGGGCTGGGCCCACGCAGTCTTCTGTGTCTCCCTCTCCTAGTTTATCCCCTTGCTGAGGCTCCTCTGAAAGCCTGGGGGAGCCGACAGATCGCAGCAGAGCAGAGGGACTGGAAAGTGATCACAGGAGGCTCAGATGGACTACGGCTGGGAAACCACTCCTGCTCCACCCCTTGGGAACAGCCCCTTTGCAGAATTAACCTGCTTCTCCCCAGGGTTTAAGCCTGGTCTGGATGTGTCTGATCCCAGAGGGAGGGAGCCAAGGGATCTGCCTGCTGGTGGGACACCAGCCCTGGCACAGACCAGACCTGGGAGGCAGCGGCTGCAGAGGGATGTCCCACCCAGGACCTCAGGAGGGCCACGTCCCAGGGACAACCGGCTGCTTCATATGGGGACGATGGGAAGTGCTGCTGCCCCGGCCCCACTCACCAGAGCTGTACTATTGACCCAGGTCTCCTGCTGGCTTGTAGATCGACATCAGTCTCACACATTGCGCCAGGCTGCAAAGTGGTGGAGGATGCTTCATCTGGGGTTAAGTGACACCTCTTCCCTTCCCTGCAGATGTGGAGTGCAAGTAAACAGCCTTGCAGCAGAGGGGAAGGGCACCCGGATGGGCTGAGCAGCATATTGCAGGAGCTCTGGCACCGCACCAGTGCTGAAATTCATGGTTTCCCCAATGTGCTTGGTTGTGAAAAAACCAAAGTTGGTTGTGAAAGAACAAAAAGAGCGTTTGTTTACCAGCAGGATGGTGGAAGGCTGCTGGGAAGAGAGGGGACGTCCTTCCCGGCACTGGCCCCAAGCAGCGCTGTCCCCAGTGACCTGTCACCAAGGAGCTCGGTGACCCATCCCTCTGGCCAGACTGGATCTGCTCCAGGGCTGCCACTGGGATTGTGCCCAAGTCCAGGCAGCTGCACACCACCGATATCCTGACCCTGTGATGCTACACAGCTCACCCACCTCTGTGGGTGCACCTCTGCGCACTCAGGGTCTGCAAAGCAGGATGCACCCAGAGCAGGGACGGCGGAAGAAGGGGTTCATGTCACTGTGGGAGTGTGTCCCCTCCTTCCCAGAGTATGATGTCCAGCGTACCCTGGCTGGCTCTGGTTCTACCGTGGCCAGTGGGCAGATGGGGCGAGCCAGCGGGATGGGAACAGGCATGGGAGGTCCCTGTCCTGCTGTGCATTTACCCTGGGCAGCCAGGGGGCAGCCCCAGTCCTGCTGGGTGGCTTCAACTGGGTGTCCTGGGGATGAGCTGCCTGCCTGGAGCCAGAGCCCTGCAGGCAGGGATGTGCAGCCCAAGTGCTTAATGCTGCCTGCCAGACCTGCTGCATGAACCCCTGTTCGTCCCAGCTCAGTCCTCCCCTGCCCACATCCCCAGCACTGCCCCCTGCACCTTCCCATCCTCTGCTCCCCCTCCTCACAACGCTGGGCACAGCAAACAGCACAGTAAATTAACCCCAGCTCCCCTGGGGTGCAGAGAGGAAGGGTTGGACCCAGGAGCAATGGACTTGGGGTGCCTGGGGACCCCGGCAGCACCCTGCTCCTGCAAACAAAAGCACCCAACTGTGGGGCAGCTTCTGCACCTATTTATTTTGGACAGTGAGGTGTGATCCTGGTGTGGGGCAGCGGAGAACAGGAAGGACGAGAAGGGGTATCATGGAGCGGGGAGAAGAGCCTGGTTTCCTAGGGCTGGAGGAACCATGGCCCTGGCACCAGCCCCTTCAGCTGCACGGAGGAATGACGATGGGTGAGTTAGAGCAGGGAGAGGCAAAGTGATGCAGAGCCCCGAGGCAGGCAGAGTCCCTTGGGAGGCTCTGAGTCCCTGCTCAGCCCTGCCCATGCCAGGAGGGACACCCGGCGTCCCCTGCCCATGCTCACCTGATGGCTGCAGTGCACTGATCTGTTGAAAAGCAAAGAGAGGGGTGAGCACACCATGGGCAGTGTCCTGAGCGTCCCCATGCAGAGGGGCTGTGCGTGCACCCCTGCCCTGCCAGCACTTACCCGACTTGGGCAGCATGGCCAGCATGGCCTTGGTCAGCCCCACAACAGGGATGAGCTCTTCAAACTTCTGCAGGAGCTGGGGGCTCATGTCCTGCTCCCTTGCTGCAGCCAGACACCCAAAGCGAGGGCTGATGAGTGCAGGGGGACCCAGCAGTGAGCCCCACACTGGGGCTCCAGCTCCCTTGGGGCAGCGATGGGGCCCCAGGAAAGGGTAGACACCGGGCACCTCACAGCTGCCCAGGGCTGGCAGCAAAGGGGCACAAGGCTCTTGGGATGAGGAACCCACCCACTGGATGTGGTGCGGGGTGGCTCGTGGGGCTAGGGGAGCTTCAGGTCAAACCACAACCCATGGGGGATATCTTTGGTGCAAGGTTTACTCCACCCCAAATGAACTCCCTGCGTGGCAGCACGTGGGGTGCTGAGGCAGGGGGCCCTCGAACGCAGTGGGAAGCACAGCCCCTGCCCCCCCCCGTGCCCATGTCCCTCTGTGGGGAGCTGCGGGTGCCCATTCCTGCTCCTGATACCCACTGAGGAGCTGCAGTGGAGTGCCGGGCTGCCGCTCGCTGTGCTGGGTCTCGTGCACAAAGGCGTAGTGGCTGTAGTCCGTCTCCATCACACGCAGCTCTCTCTTCTCTTGCGCTGCTGAAGGACCACAGTGGTCAATGTGGTGCAGCCTGAGCACCTCCATGGCCCCTCCTGGGGCTCACAGCTCAGGGCCTGAGGGGGGTATGAAGGGAACCAGGGGCCCCCCGCAGGATCCAGCAGACCCACGCCTCCACAGGAGCACAGCCCCTGGCCCAGCCATGGGACAGAGGGGCTGAACACTCCCTCTGTGCCAGGTTGTGGGTGGCTCTGCTCTGCCTGCCCACCCATACCTTTGTAGTGTCTTGCCTGACCACTTCGCTGGAAGAGCAGCTCCAACCTCTGGCATCCGTCCGGCCTGGAGAGGGAAATGGGAATGGCGAAGGGGTCTGGACCCCACCTGGGAGGCCAGCTGGGGGGGAGGGCTGGGAGAAGCCCAGCACTGTGGGGCAGCAGCAGGATGATCCTCGCCCAGCTGCATTGGTGGGGATGGAGCCCAAGTGGGACCCATCGAGCAGGTTGGCACTCACAGGGCCACACAAGCTTCGTAGCCAGGTTCCCCTTTGGTATAAAGCTGATGGTGGTGATGGGTGACTTCATTCCGTCCTTCATCTTCACGTACATGGAGCAGCTGGAAACAGTGGCTGCCAAATGCCACTTCCCTGCAAACTGCAGCGGGACATCACCAGCAGGGCTGGGACCGGCATGGAGAGCTGCCACCTACCAGGGGAACCTGCCACCCTCTGTGAAAGGTGTGACAGTCCAGTGCAGGAACCTGCCACCCCCTGTGGGGACTTAACAAGGGGACCTGCACCCACCTGCACGCAGGACACACGGCTCTGCGCTGGAAGGGTGAGCGCAGCGCCTGGCCTGTGTTCCCTGAGGCAACCCCACACGTCTGGGGGCATCACAGTGCCCGGTGCCCGCGTCCCTGCAGCGGGGCCACAGCTGGGTCTGGCCATGACGGGCGGGCGCGGGGCAGGACTTACCCCATGGGCACAGATGTGCTCCCTCTCCTGGGAGCTGCCCTGGGGCGGGCTCAAGGCGCGGGGCTCCTCGGGGTGTCTGGGGACACAGCGCGGGCTGGGGGCACCCCCTGCCCTTCGTTACCTTCTGGGCGTCAAAGTCCTGCTGCGCGGGCACCTCGGCCACGGCCCACAGCACGCAGAGCAGCGCCAGTGCCAGGCGGGGCAGCGCCGCCATCATCCTCAATGGGGACTGGGTGCAGGCAGGCGAGGCTGCTGGGACACGTCTCCTCCCGCACCCACCTTTATGCCCCCACCGCTGGCAGCACCCTCCCGTCCGCTTTATGCAACAGGTTACACAAGAGCAGGGATCACTTGTACCCGTGTTAGGTGACAGCGCTGGCCCTTTTCCCCCCATTGTCCAGTCCTGGATGAATGCAGCCTTGTGCGGGACCCAGCCCAGAGCAGTGGGGGAGCGGGTGATGCCCCAGAGCTGTGTCCGGGGAGGGGGACAGGGGTGCCTCCCCGTGCCCTGCTCTTGGCTGCTGCCCACTGCCCGAAGGTCTGGCAGTGCCAGGACCGGTCCCACCTCAACCAGGAGGGTTTGAGCCCAGGGTCGAGCCACAGCCCAGCATCCCCCGGACAGGCTTGTGGCTTCCCAGGCTGCCGGCAGCAGGCACAGGCCCTGCTCCTGGACCAGGTCCAGGCTCCTGGCATGGACACCATGGGGGTGGTCGGGACTGAGCCACATCCAGAGCTCACAGCAAACACCTCCTTCTCATCACCCCATTGGGGCTGCCCTCAGGATGACCCAGCAGACAAGGGAGGTGGTGGTATTATACAGGCTTTAATGGGGTGGGGGTTACAGGTGTGGGTGTGAAGCCAGGGAGAGGGGGCTGCTGCAGTGCTGGGAGGTCCTGGGCATGGCGGGGAAGGGGCAGCCACCGGCTCACGGTGCTCTCGGGGCTCCGGCCGGTGGCAGCTGGTAGGTCTGTCTGAAAGAGATGGGGGCGAGACAGGGACACACAGGGGAACATCAGCCTGGCCAGCCCCACGTTGACTATATGGGAACGCGCCACCCAGGGACACCAAAGCACCGGCCATGGGACAGAGTGGGGCATGATAAGGGGCTGGAGCACCTCCCACACAGAGACAGGCTGAGAACATTGGGGCTGTTCAGCCTGGAGAAGAGAAGCCAAGTGGAGACCTCAGAGCAGCTTCCAGTGCCTAAAAGGGCTACAAGGATGTGACTCTTCATCAGGGACTGTGGTGATGGCACAAGGGGTGATGGGTTCAAACTGAAACAGGGGAGATTGAGATGAGCTCTTAGGCAGAAGCTCTTCCCTGGGAGGGTGCTGAGGCGCTGGCACAGGGTGCCCAGA
>WYDI02040775.1:0-27761 GCA_009867235.2 Psittacus erithacus
AAGTTAGAAACACAGTGCTGCACCAGCCACTAAGAAGGAGAAAAAATGACTGCTACTGCTGAACCCATGACAGTTCCTCTCAGCTAGCACATCCTTGCCTTATTTGATGCTATATGGCAAGCAGGTAAAGCAAAAAGACCTCACAAGCAGAGAGATGCCAGAAGTCCTTGTTGATGGGTGCTGGGAGATCCACAGGATAAGAGTCATCCTTGATGATGCAAAAATCAGTTGCTCTAAGGTGAAGTTTAAGTTGAGTAACTATATGTAATTCAGAAAGATTTGAGTTTAATAATATTGAGGTGCTGATCTGAGGCTCATGCCACTAGTAACTACAAGTATTTTTTTCCACGTTTAGCGGAAGTAATTCCCACAGCCTGAACTAACTCTCCCTTGTGAAGGGCATTACAGGAACTGCATCCCAAGAAACAGCAGTGAAGGTCCCTTTGCAATGCAGCCAGGGATCAAGAGCCTACATCTTAACCATGCTGATGAGTTAAAATGAAGTAAGGAGATCTCTAAAAGGAAAAGCTCAACAGATTGTTTCAGTGCTAATAAATAAGAAGGAATTGCTCTTAACATTAAAAGCAGCAGTGTTTACTATAGAAAGGAAACAGACTAAGAATAGACTCTAAAAGTTTGTGTGCTACACACAATTTAATCCATCACATTGTGAGACCAGATCTGCCTTTTCTTCATATTACTTTTTTGTAGACTATAAATAAACCATCTTACTGAGATTAACTTTTCCACTCACAAGGTGGCAAATTAGATCTGCCACATGTGTGGTGGTGACCACATAAACATCGAGTATTCTTCGCTTAAACACAAGGAAGGAATGTGCTACTGGGAAGAATGGGCACGTTCCTTTACCAGCTCAGCTTCATCCTCAGTCACTGCTACCTAATCCATGCAGATTAAAATGCCCTTTCACTAGCAGGAAAACTGCTTGACTTTTCTTGACTGCTGTCGTGTTTCTTGCCTGTCCACTTATTTTCTTTGATGTTTTCCTTGTTGTTCAGTTAAGGCAGGAAACAGTAATTCAGCAAAAGCCAAAAGATACAGAGGAAGTTTTAAAGTTCACTATAGAAGCCAAAGAGTTACAGAAATAAAAATAGAGAGTGCCATCATTTTCCACTGAAAGCAGTGCTTGACTAGCAGAAAGGTGTTTATTTTTATCATGGCAGCCTAGCCTCAAAAGAAGCTGGCACAGAACGAGAGAAACTCCTGTCTCTGCCTCTCTGCGCTTCTAAAGCTTTTAAGGTGAACACTATTGGGAAGGAAAGAAACAGAATGTTATAACAACTTCCTTACTGTGCGTTGAGGAAGTTAAGCAAACAGGACAGAATGAAGTCAGCCAAAGTCAAGAGAACCTTTCCAGGAGTCATTCTCACATCTGCCACCCAGTGAGGAAAATGATCCATGGGCACTGCATGACCTGTCTGCCAGGTGTCCCATGGGAAGGGGATGCTCTCTCCTGGAAAAGGGAGAGGAGCTGGAGAGTGCACAAGCTGCGTAGTGCTGCAAATGCATGGGTACTCAGAGATGGTGCTTGTCACTGGCAGAACAGAAACCACTAAGGTAGCAGATCAGTCCCTCCATGTATTGCTGAAGCAGAAGTCATGTTTGCTACAGAAATACACTGATTTCTCATTACAGTAGCCAGCAAAAGTCATTTCAGATTAGTACAAAACTTTCCATCAATGTCAGCACACTTTGGATCAATCTCAACACAGCAGCTCTTAAGAGACAAGCCCCACATGGCTTTTTGCCTTCACGTGTACTACCGTATTACTTCAGTCTTACGTAGACGGTTCTGCGGTTAATCATTTCAGCTCGAAGGAGCTGACAATGTTTCAACAACAGGATAAGTGAAAACTTTCCAGAGAAAACCTGTACTTCTTTTTTTCCAAAAAATGTTTAATTTCCACAGGAAATTGAGGATTTCCATGAAAAAACCCAACAAACTGGCTGACTGCTAAATTTTCTAAAAGGAACCCCCATTTTTCTCCAAACTCCTAAGTGATGACAAAAATCATAAGAGAGCTGTACTATTGAATTCATGTACATCTCATTTACAACAAAGCAGATTTTATCCTTATGTTCATTGAAGTTTCAAAAGATGAGGTGTAAAATATGGCTGTCTTCAAACACAAGGTAACTTTACAGGTGTTTCCAACAAGAAAAAGAAGTAGACCATAACAATGTTACCACTAAGCTCTTCAGCGAGAGTAATATAAACCATTTAAAACCATTTAACTAACATCTTTCACAGCTGCTGGGTTGATCGCCAGGGCTCTGATCCAACCACTACTACTAAAACTACCAATAGAAAGGCTATGATGAGCTCCCACACATATTGGTTGCCACTTTAGAAGCAAGGTGGGATACAAAGCTGTAACACAGGAACATAAATTTGCTGATTATGGAGAGCCATCACATCACATTTCAGTGAAGCTGAACAAAATGAGTAGGATTTGGATGTATAAAAGACTGCTATGTCTTTATCCCATGACCAGCAAAGCAAAGAGACAAGAACACAGGACAGCAGTTGTGCTCTGCTCGCCTTCATTTCTTCTCACTCAACTAGACCTTTTATGTCTAGTGGAGTTCAGATTTATAGGTGAAAAACCTGCGTTCTTGTTATTTGACTGTGGGGAGATGGGGCGTAACACTTTTCTATTCCAGTTCTTTGGCTAAAATTCAATCTGATTCAATTAATAAATAGAATATTGGAAACAGATCAGTGCATCATTACCAACAGAGTATTTGTCCTTCTCAGCTTGCAAATAATGTCAGACAACACCGGGCTGGATTGGGTGGGATTCATTTGGCTGAATGTAGACATCTGGAATACAGATGTCTACCTCCAACAAATTGCCTTTGGTGTTCTTGTGAGCCAGTGGAGACCTCCTCAATGGAGTCTGACTTGTCTTCCCCTGAAACACACATGTGGAGCGGACCACGTGGATTGTGCCCTAAGAATGCTGATCTCTTATCATTAATTGTAAGGGCAATCAAACATAAATAGCTTCAAACACGGGAAATGAGATGAGCATCACCCAGTCATGCACACCAGTCTCGTTTACACCAGGGCTGCTGACATTTTTCTCTTGGATGATCACTGTTGGCATCTTGCTCCAGACAAACTCTTCAAACAGGCTCCCTTCCCCTGCAGTAGAATAACTTGTTTCTCCCAGCGGTCTAAAGTGTTATGAAGTAACAGTTCCAATGACTGAGCTGAAATGGTTCTCAAACAAAGAGGGTAAGGGCGGTCCTCACAGACTGTCACATTCGAAGGGTAAAGGACTATTCCTAAGTGTGCTTTTGTTTACGACTAGCGCAGTTACAGTTGATGCCTTGTAAGGAATTTTTAGACACTACTATAATACACCCTTACTGTTTTTCCTTTCCTTAGATAGCTAATATATACATTAGTTATTAGTTAATACATGTATCTTAGAAGTTCAGATATCTTACAAGCTTCCTTCTAAGCAGGCTTTATTTTTCAAATCAATTTTGATTAGGGGTGGTTTCTGTAAATATAATTAAAAAAAAACAGCCTCATTTTCTTTTCATATGAGCAAAAGAAAAGGGCAACAGCAGAAGATTTAGTTATGCAAATGACTAGAGTAGATTCCAGCTCATTACTCAGAAATGTATGGTATGTATAAAATGTAGGATAAGATGAAAAAGTGTACTAAGAAGCTGTAAGTATTAGTCAAAATATTAGTAAATTGGTGGCAATAATAGCAAAGTAAAGATCTGTTTGTATAGACTCTTTATGACCCAAAGGCCTTTCCTAAGGGAATGAAATAAACTTGCATATTTTTAGTTAGTTTCATCCATCTGTCTAGTGAAGCAATCTTGTGGGTCAAGACTTCCATCATCTGTGTTTACTGTATACATAAGATAATAATTTGCAGCCCACAGATTGATGTAGTCCTGTCTTTCATACCCAGATTCAGTAGTATGCATCCACAAAAATAACTTCTCGCAACACTGCAAAAGGAAAATCTCTTCTGAGTGGAGCACAGATCAAATGGTGAGGACAAAGCTGAATAAGGATATTCCATCTGTCCGCAATTGCAAGTGGTACACAAATGAGCTAAACCTGATCATATCTCTCCTTAACTATGTTATTACCAACTAAACATCCATTAAGGAAATGAGCACACTCACACGAAACACTGCAACCTGTAGTCACAGGCGCACGGTTTTGACAGCTGTCAGCTGACAAAAAGGTTGTAAAAGAGAAGAGGTTTACAACAGAGGTACATTAAATTCCCCTGCCAAGGCCTAGATTCAGCTTTAGGTCTAGCATACACCAATGAGTGCCTAGGCGGAATGTAAGTTTGGCAGCACACTTCTTGGCAATCTAAGCTAACCTATGTGCCATGCTCTCCAGGGATCATAAATCAAGCTCTTTTTGATAATGCTGAGCTGTTGGCAAAGGCAAACTGCTATACAACACTTCTCTCGTGGCTTATACTTGTCATCCAGCCTGGCACTGGAGGAATGTTCAATAGCAGAGATTTGGTAGTAGGAAAACAAACATGCTAAAGAACATCTGTTTTGTTGTGTAGAAGATTCCCGGGTATCTATTATATTTTGTAATGAGTCTGTTGCAAAATACTTCACAAAGCACAAGCATTTATCTGGCTGACTAGATTTCCCTCTATCGCTCACGTAACACAGACCTTTAAGAAGTTCTTCAAACCTACACACACAGAATTCAGAAAGGAAAAAATTCAAGCTGAGGAGGAAGATGAGAGAAGTATGACAACTAGAAATGTATGACCACATCCTAAATTCATTTAAATACTCCTTGTATTTTGACATTAGGAATATGTGTTATATATATATATTGAAGTAGATACAGCATGCCTGTTCTTCATTTGTTCTTCATACACATTCATTTCACTTCCTGCTTCTCAGCCACCAGCAGAATACTGGCACTGTTCAGGTGGCAAAGACTGCAGCTATCTACAAAATAAAACACATATACAAAGCTTTGCACAAGCTTTTTCAAGCCTTGGATTTCTTTTTTTCTTAGTAAGATACTAATTATTTCTGACCTTTCTTTTCCTTCTAGTTCTGGCTGGAACTAGAAGGATGAGAGCACACACATTCCCAGAAACACAACAAATCTACAAACAAACCAGAACTGTCAAGTGTAAGTGAAGAAAACCTTCTCTCATGGGACCTCCAGCCTATACTTCGCTTTCTCACAAGATTTATACAGCTTATATACTCTTTTGGATCATTTTGGGGATGCCTATTTTAAGAAAACAACCCCTCAACACATATCCAAACCTTACAAACTCCTCATCCATCACAGTGACTATCTCCCCAGCTGTTTATAGCCATGAACACTGCTGCTGTTTATATAAAGGTCTGTACCAAAGGAGGTCCCTGATCCCAACTGATGGAACCAGTCACTAATGAGACAAATAGGTCTTTGGAGGTATCATCATGAAAGACAGATGTCTTGAAGTAGTTTAATAATCCTACTGACTTCATGGGATGAAGTCAATGAGAAATCATAGTGGTTTTTGTGCCTCTGGCGTAGGTGGGAGCTGTGACTCCCAAACAGTGCTGGCAATCAGAAAAGCAATAGGCAGAGATCTACAGAATTTTATTAAGCTGCATTCTACCTTTATTGCCTTTGCAACCCTTTCAAGGCTGACAATATGAGAACCACTGCATTAAAGAATTAAGGACAGACATGAGATAAATGCCTACAATAGAATAATTGTAGTAATACCTAAACATTAAGTGTTAAACTGGCTGCCCACCACACAGCTCTCCAGAGCTGCCCTCAGGAATATTCCTTTCAAGACAAGAAACACAGTGTTAACACCAAAATCAAATACATACAGATTATACAGTCAGAAACATTCAATTTTTAGATAACTTTTGGTGAGTGGACACAGCAGAAGCCCTGTAAATACATTCTGCTCATTCCCTGAAGCAAGCAACCTTGTGTTGAACCCACCAGCCTTCAGTCAACACAGGACATTAGATCATTTTGTTACCAAAGGGGAGGGAGAAAGAACCAACGTCAAAAAGAGTCCAAACAGAAACAATGTAAGGCAAAATTAAGACTGTTCCCAAAATAGTAAGGAAAGAAAAATGAGCCATCACAAATATTTAAGTCGCTTATATAAAGTTTAAAAATAAATTCTGGCATTTGTCCGAGTTCTTGGAAGGGACAAATAAAAAAAAAAAATAAAATAGATCAGCGCTTTGGATGGTATTTATTGCTTGCAATGGCTGCAATGTCGCAGCAGTTTCACAGCACCTACATTTCAGGGACGCATTTTGCCACAAATGAACTACATATGAATTGGTCAAGCAGAGATATAGGCACCACAACCTGCCTTAGCTCATTTAGCAGGAATGGAAACACCAGAGGTGGAAGTACCATCGCAACCAACTTAAACACTCATCTATTTTCCCATACCAGAACTATTTAGCAGGTTCAAGAAAAGGCTTTGAAAATGCTGTCTCATGTGAGCATGGTTTTCTCTGGTCTCCAGGAGAGATCCTCATCCCTTCCCGAAGCCTGGGATAGTTTCTGCCATTGATTTCTACCGCCAGGATTGCAGCACTCATGTTGTCTTGGCACAGACCATTAGCTGGGCTCTTCAATTTGGGTGTGCTCCAGGGCTCAGCTTCTTAAAGCCAGCTCATGATTTGTGCTGCTGCAATTCAGAGTGGACAGGGGCAGCCTTCATGGAAACAGTCACATGGAGCACAAGAAAATGGAAACCATTTCCCCCAGCTTCCTTCCTGCAATCAGGCAGTGGATGGGTTGAATGCTCACTAGCGTCAGGGCCCTCACTGACATCTCCAAGTGACAGGGTGCTTTTGGGCTGCCAATTACAGTTGGAGGGCTCAAGCCTCCTCTTCACCATGAACTGCAGAGCTTACTGAATGGGGGCAAGCTGCTTCTGGGATGGGGGGTCCATGCACCACAAGTAGGAACTGGACTCACTTTTACAGGGGTAGTATTTTTCATATGAAAGTAATTTGTTACCACAGGAATTTGTCACGCTTTTGTACTTCACCAGGGCATGAGGCAACGGTTTCCTCCAGTGCCACATAACCAAAAGAGTGATTCAGAACCACTCAGCGGCCTGCTAAATGATTTAAGAGGAGTAGGTTATAGCTATAACAGTTGCATGAAACCACCTGTTTTCTCTGAATAAAGAAAAAGAGAAAAATAATAAAGAAAATACTTATCACAACGGATTTACAATTTTTCACTCTCGTCTCAAAGACTTTGTACCTGAAAGACAGAGCAGCATTTGAAAAGCCCAAATCTATATAGATTGTGCTGCTCCAATGCTGTCGCTGCTTCTGCACATGTAGGAACACTTGCTATATTTATTATTTAAGCACTGAAATCTTCAACACTTCCTAAAAATCTTACAGATAACCTCAGCTATCCAGTCAGTTCTCAAAGCATGATCTACTGCCTGCCTTCTGTGAAAGATGCAAAAAGGCAAAAGCTTCACATATATTCCAACTCCTTAGAGCATGATGAAGTTCATGGCTTTTCAATTTTCGCGTCCTTTCTAGCTCCCAGAGCAATAGTACACAGGCCAAATTCGCATGCAGAGTGATGGAACTTACACTCTTACAAGGAAGGGATTTTAAAAGGCTTCCATCAAGCTGTTGTCCCTCTACACTTGGACTTTACAAAGAGCACTTTTTCATGGCTAGAGGTACATGTTACTTGGTGCTTTCTATATCCTAGAATGTCAAATATATGTGAAAGAAGGTATAAATTTATATAAGACATACCCTGTTTTAACTTACATTCTGTTACTTGTTTCTGGTTTTACACTCTTCTTACTAAGGTTACGTTAATGTCAGCTTCCTTATAGCCAATCTTGCCAAATGAGAAGCTGTGTGTTTGTTAATAGGATGAAAATTATTAAGTCATGACAAGTTTAACCAGCTGGATTTTTAACTTATTTTGTCATCTAAGGAAGTCTTAAGTGATGCAGTGTATGTGCCAAAAGAAGGAAGTAGTAAATTAACTTCACAATCACATTAGATTCCCTTAGATTTACAGCTAACTCTTCACATTTCAGTCTAGAATGTAACACCAGACCTGGGTCTCCTCCCAGGACCAAAAAACCACAAAGAAAAACACCAAAAAACTGGAACATTCCAGGATTCTCTAATTTTCATTATTATTTGTTATTAAAGTCAAGCTGTCACCTAGTCATAACCTTATAGTGTTAGGCACATTCACATATCCCAGAGTAAAACATATTCAGTGCCTTAAGCCCCCTGTATAAATGGAGATTAAAAATAGCTAGAACAACAAGCTGGCAATAAAACAAACCAGCTTGCTTAAAAAGCATCCAGAAGCCATCCATCAATAAGCAATTTTCAGTTTTTCACAAATAATTTCAAGGAGGACTTTATTTATAAGAAACCATTCATGTTACATATAAGAAAGCATTAACACCGATGGGTGAAACTTAGGCAGAAAAAGTGGTCAATAACTTGACAAAAAAGGCAATTTAAGTTTTCACTTATAAGTCAGTCAGCTAATTATGTTCTATGAAGCCTTTACAATATCCCCTTCTGAAAATTGTTCTTTTAAAGCTGTGTAATTCACATGCAGCAATAGGAATTTTAACACCAGATGAAAACAACTGGCACAGTATACTGATGCCAACAGAAGAAACAAGCCCCACAAAATTAGATTACGCATATTCCTAAAATTTGACTACTTCACTGCTTTGAGGATGCTTGTTTTCAAAGATCATAGAATCGTAGACTAATTCGGGCTGGAAGGGACCTCTGAAGATGATCCTTTTTTCAAAGCAAAAATGACCACTGGAAGCAAGCACAGTGATGGGAAAAGACAGCAAACATTTGATGGGAGAAAAGGCCCTGCAAAATCATGATAATACAGAAGTGGAGAAACTCAAGCCAATTTGCCTAACACCTCCAATCCGTTAGAATATCTTGTATAGCATGTCAGGAAACAAGCTTAAGCATATGCCACCAGGTCAAAGACATTGTGGGCAAGTGGGAAACAAAACAATCGGAACTCCCAGATAACTACTTATTTCAAATCTTTGGAGGAGCACTGATAGCACAGAACCACATGCAGGTTCCACATACAGAATACTAAACATTCCCCAAAACAACTGGTACTCCAGGACAGGTCACTGAGCTCTGCGAGGGGAATTGATAATTGAAATTACACAACGAACTGGAAACCTACGACCAGGGATGTAATTTTCAATCACCAGCACAACCACACCATTTGTAAATACCTTGTTGCATATGGAAATGCTGGTGGGCACATGGGGCGAGGGTAATGGCACAAGGTGTCCTCAAGTGTTTCTGGACCTCAGGAGTTAAGATTAATTCATCTCCACAACTGAAGTTACGTAGCAGGGGAGGAAGGGAGAAAAGGGCATTTTCTGCTGAAAAATTCTATGCCTGCAACCTATTACTCCCACATTTCCTCAAACATACTGTCAGGCACTTTTGATATGAATTAGGGGACTGGATTAGCATTGCCACCCAAACCAAACATGGCATCTGCAAGAGTCTCCCAAGAGACTGGAGTGTGTCCTGACCGTGAGGAGATTACAGGTTGGGAACAATACCCAGAAGCCACAGCCAGCAAAATTAATCGCTTTCTTTTTAGCCTAGAGAAGAGTCTTCTGTTGGAAGCTGCTTCCATGTTTCCTGATGAAGTGCCCTGCTCATTCCTTCCTAAGAGTAGCAAAATGAAAGGGTAATAATTTTAGGCACTCCCCAGTTTGGACAGGATAAGCCGACCATGTACATGTGTGTGCCTGAGATTACCGCACAGACTGATATGCCTCCATGTGTTATAAACAGGAAAACCACTAAGATAAACAAGCTGCTCCCTATTGTAATTTTCTGCAGCAATACTCTAGCATTAAGTGTATTCCCCCTAGGTGTAAATTTGTCCCCGAGAAGTACTAATAAACTTTCACAGCACAGTTTGCCATCATGTGTTTAGTTTATATCACTCCATACCAAAAACAAGCTTAGAAAGTTTCTAAAACAGTAGTGTTGCCTTCTTTGCTGCCTCTTTCCACCTGAGAAAACAAGCTCTTTGGTTAACCACAGTGCCAGAGAAAGCACAAATATTCCTATCCATCATTACCTGCCTTTTGAAATTACTTTTCCTAGCACAAAGTGCAGCACCTCTTTTATCTCTGTTTGACCATTCACTTCCTAAAAGTGCCATCACTGGGAAACGCAATGACTCTTCTCAGGCAAAAGCCCCATGGACAGTCTTTCCAAACCATGAGCTCCCATAAAAGAGCCATGCTTCAGTCAGGCCTAAATCTACCCCTTCCGAGTCTCGCAAAGGTTAAATCTGCAAATGAAATCTCTTTGTGAGGAGCTACAGTATCAGACAGAAGCACATCAGTGAACAGACAGCAAAGCCAAGCATATGCCTGCTATTGAATGTCTAAGAGCAGCAGTGAAGTGTCATAATTCATTAAGACTTCACACGCAATAAAAGTAATTATCAACTCCGTTGAAATTTAACACATATTTTTGAGAGACTTTACTTGAATAATAAATCTTTTTTTTTTTCCCCCATTATAGAATATATCAAAGGGACAAGTTTATCCAAGAGCTCGAGATCAAAGACTTGGATCCCTTTAGGGTATAGCAGGGAACACTACGGTTTTAAAAAGGCAGGTAAAAGAAATACAAGGCAGGCAAAGCACAACTTCTGCAGCTGCTGCGCTGTAAGTCTACTGACTGAGCCTCATTCAAGATGATACTTATTTCATTTGGGGACCATAAAATCTCTCCACTTGGATTCATGAATGTCATTAACCAGGCATTTTGTCTGACAGCAACTCCACCAGATCAGCCTAGCTTCTACCTAGGCCATAAGCATACTTGGCCTTTTCCATACATGCTGGCAAAAGTCAAAAATCAACAAAGTAGTTACCTTGCTACAACTTGAAATGGGGTTGGGGTTTTCTTATTTTGTTGCTTTTATAATGGACAAACTTCATACAGAGCAGAAAACACTCAAAGACACTCTCAAACCAGGAAGGAGGAGATGTTTGCCACCCAGTTATGACGTCTAACAGCCAGGAGAAAAAAAATTAAAACAAAAATAAAAGTGATTTCTTTAAAAAGCTGGTAAGACCGGCAGAGGGGGAGAGAAGGGCATCAGGAGAAGAACTGTATTCAGCTCACAGCCAAAACCTCCCACTGACCTCAGGACAAAAGACCCTTTGGGCTACCAAACAGCTCTACTACCATACTGTACAGCAAAAGGCCCCCGCACAGTTAGTAGCACAGTAACTGCTGCAATTTGCTCTCCCATGTACCTGCACTACCAGCCCTAATATCTTACAGCACTTACCTACCTGCAGCATGGGTCCCCTCTGAAAGGATGGTAGTGCCAGACGTATTTGGCAGCTTCATTTTAGGCCCACTGTGCAAGACAGTTAATTTAGTATAGGCTCACCCTGAAAGACAATCTTACTTGCTCTTGGTGAATGTTGGAAAAACCTTTGGAAAAGCCAAAAACAACTGCATGGTCATTAACAGTATTTAAACCCCTATATGGTTAATGCTCAGCTCTAAGATGTCAGTCTTCTCATCAACTCCTAATACTCTTTCTGGTACGGCTAAGTCCCTGTATTTAGAAGGCAATGAAAAGGAACCCAGAGTTATGCAGCTAACAACTGTTCTTCCCTTGCCCATATGAGCTACTCAGGAAAAAATGCAGTTTCTCTTCTCCCTGGCTGACTTTTTAAGGTGAGACATCAGCTCAAAATCGTGATGGACAGAATGTATCCAAAAGGAGAGGGTTGATAGCCTTACAGAACAAGGCAACAGAAAAGACTACATTCATTTTGCTCTGCTGGAGGGCAGTGCTAACAGTTTTGGAAAACAGAATTGTTCTGGAAAGCATGCTTCTGTAAACAAACCTTTGTGCTTCATGATCACCCCCCTACCCCGCAGCCATGAACATATGCTATGACTGCATCTGGCTCAGCCTGACAGGTTCTCCAGTTAGGTCAGCAAAAGGGCAAAAAAAAAAAAAAGACCCATATAAAACAACAAAAAGAAACAAACCCAAAGATATCAACTCTGCTCTTGGTCTTAGAGCTGAATCTCACTGCAGCCATCATTCCTGGCAGAACTACACAGCAGCTTTTGTCTTGCAGCGATGATAAACTTCCTGCTGCAGGCTGGAACAGGTCAGTGCTCCCTTTGTCTGCGCAGTGGTCCAAACACTGTGAAATCCTAGATAACCGTGACTAAGTTTTCATAGCTGTTGCTGCTCTGAAAGCAGCCTCTGCTTCAAGTGGTATCCTCTTACTTGCTCTGAGTTCCCTCCCAGGGAGAGGACCAGCTGGGGCACTACAGAGGGAAGCTGCACTTGCCAAAGGACTGGTTTTCCCTTCTTCCTCTGCAAAGTGATGGTTATCATCCACATCCAGCACACGACTCATTGCTCACAGCACCAGTGTCCCAGGAAAGGCCTTACAAAGAGTGTGCAACCAAAATCTGCTGAAAACCACCCCCTCTAAAAGGCTTCATGTCAACAGTTACGGAAGAAACCAATCCCATTAAAAACAAAACAATGAAAACCAGCTTTCAAAATAAGCTCTTGAGTGTCTCTGGCTGCATTCCTCTATCCTGGAACACCACCAACCAAACGTGAACATATAGATGTGAATTCACAGGCAGTCAGCTTTCAGAAGAAA
Source organism: Psittacus erithacus (assembly GCA_009867235.2). Lineage (NCBI taxonomy): Eukaryota > Metazoa > Chordata > Aves > Psittaciformes > Psittacidae > Psittacus > Psittacus erithacus. The sequence continues at coordinate 12,759 of WYDI02040775.1, forward strand.
GTACATCTTGCAAATGATCAAGTTGACATCAACTCTACATCACACATGACTGTGAGAATGAAAGCTTTGCTACCCAGACTCTAGAAAAAAAACCCAACAGATTACTATTAATTAAGAATTAAAGACTTCAATACCTGCATCCCCCTCAGATGGGATGAAACAGTTATTATGGGAGAAACAATTACAACCACAGGCAGTGAGACTAAAATTGGTGAACACTAGAGATGAAGTTGTACGAGATCAGCAGCCCAGAGTGTCTTTAGAGACCTGAGGTAACAGTGATGCCTGGCAGACAATGGCTAGAAACATATTTATAAAAAGGCAAATCTTGGATACATAATTCAGTGGTGAACAAAACATTGTTGTGCAATTTCTAGTGAAAAGGCAGCATTTTATTCCAAGCCTGCCTGTACAAGCACAGTTTAAGCTCTTCACCTACATGCCATTGTGAAAAGGCTTTGGAATCACCACTCCACTGTTGCTTCTTAGCCCCATCTCCTCAACAGCTACAGCCAGATCCATTAGGAGTTACTATGATAAGCAACATGAGACTGCTTAAAACAACCAGACAGTCACCAAGATAAAGATCTCTGGAAAAAAATAAATGCTGTGTCTGGTTTAATCCTGTGCCAGGACTGCTGATGGTGTCTGAAGCTATTACAATGTTCATTCTGCACAGACAGCAGTGACTGGTAGCAACAGGCAGCCCAGCTGGACAGCCCACAGTAAGATGAGAAACCAGACAGTTCTTCTTTAGCAAATGCAGGAGTCACACCAGAGGCTTTAATCATCATCACCACTACACCTTTGTGATAAATCCAGGAAGGGGAGATCTAACCCCACACAAATCTGTGCACACAATGAGCTTTGCTGTCTGCATCAAACTCTCTTGTCCTGTTCACAAATAAATGTATCCTAAATATTAGGGGAGCCCACATAAGCAGGAAACAACCAGGGCAGCTACTTGAAAGGCGAAATGTTTCCTCAGAGTCCATGCCCTGATCACAGCAGGTCTTAAACACACAGCTCAAGTCTTCTGAGTACCATCAAAAGAGCGCAGCTCCCAAGAGAAAAAACTCTACATTTCACCTGCAGGCCCAGATATTAAGGTTAAGGAGATGCTTGTAAAGCCTCCAAACCCATTTATTTTCTTTATCTTTTCAGTTTCTACTTCTGCAACCACTGCTTCTTCTTAGTACCACATTCCATTTTCTCAGGCTTATGTTTGCTGTTCCTTCTACCAAAAAACGAATCCCTTTAAAGAAAAAAGCTAATGAAATTTAAGCTTTTGCTTCATTTTTCTCCAGCAACACTGACAGTTAACATTTACTTGAGTTTATTTGCTCTTAGTAGCTTTATCACCCTTGAAGGAGGCAAAATCTGTAGCGAGAGCACCACCATCTCATGGCTGCTGGAGAAGGAACTGTCCAGCAGCAAAGCGCCTCCTGAGAGAGAGCACCACTGATGCTCCTCAACTTCTCAGTTAAGAGCCACTTGCACCAGCTGTTCATTTTCTACTGAATGTATCAGTCAAACCTCCACAAGTTGTTTAACATAGAACAAATGCAGCTTTTGGAGATGATACCTGAGGCTCTGAAAGTATTGGAATTATAGCCCATGTACACTAAAGAAGTAAAGTTTCTTAAACAGAAATCATCAAACAGGTTCCAATGCAGAAAAAGGGGGGGAAAAAAAGTCAGAAAATGCATCTCTCCTTTACTTCCCCATGCCCACTACAAAGCCAAACTGTAATCACCTCTAAGGCCCAAAGCACTGCGATTTCACTCTCAGGTCTCAACCAGAAAAGCATGTTTTCCTATGAACTACCAATAATTCTAGCAACTTGAGCTGTAATTTGGTAGGCTGCCTCTTACAAAATCAAGTTCTGAGCTACACATATCCTACAAACTTTCTGATATCCACTTATCTCAGACACACTGTTATGAGGAAAGACAGACTTCTATACTCAAATTCAATAGCAGCGATAAGAACTGCTCCTGTCCTGATGGGGAACCACATATAGGAAAGAAGTCATGCTCGAAACATTGACACTTATCAATCGCAAAACAACTTCATGTTTTATTTGAAGTTTGTTTGCAGACTTGCAAGTATTTAGTGCACTGTTTCACTGGGGTCTTTTGAGATCAAATCTGCCAAAAGAAATACAGAATCAGACTGGTTTGGGTTGGAAGGGACATTAAAGCTCATCCACTTCCAACCTCCGGTCACAGGCAGGGACACCTTCCACTAGACCAGATTCCTCAAAGCCCCATCCAACAGCTTTACTCAGTTATTCTGTCCTATGGCTCCAGCATGCTACAACTACATGTTGGTAGGACCACCATCCAGCAAGACCTCGCACAGGCTTTCACTTATCTTAACATAACCTATAGAGCTCTGCTGCATGCCATTTGGACTGGACACCCAGTTCGCTTAGTAAGGTTTGTCAAGCTAGCACATGAAGTCACGAAGTTCAAACAGTTTCTCTAGCCTTGATCACCAGCAGTCCAGAACTAACATCCTTATGTTACCATATAAACCCACTTGTCACCAGGGATTCAAATGAACAATAATAAAGCAAACAGATTAAAGATGAAACTGCAAACACTTCCATTTGTCATGGAGAAGAATTCATCAGGCATACACTAAATAGAAAGAAAGAGAAAAGCCTTAGTGAAATACTCCGTATATTTTTAAGCCCACATCTTTTATCACCTGTTCTATCACAAACCTATGCCATCAAGGAGATTGCTGGTTGGAGTTAGGGGAAGTTTTTTTGTTTTTCAGGGGGTTTATTTTACTAGCTGTTACTTAAGGATAGCAGCGAAAGATCATGACCCTATTTCCACTCCTCCAGAGTCTGCAAGGCTCTCTTTGATGTTTCTAATGTCATATTGCCTCATGGATCAAATCACCTTTCCCATGAAAGTACAGGGATTATCTTTCTCCACTATTTTGCATTCTCCATTACATGAACAAACAACACTTCCTGCTATTCTTCTAACTGTGAAAAATAGCTGATTATATCATATAGAAAGCCAGTAGCCTTGTTTGTTAAGGATGAAATGGCATATGGCTGCTTTAGGTCCAAACTCAATATATTAAAGCCTTAGCAGATGTGCTCATTTGAGAAAGACCAGAATTAATAAACTCACAGCTGTATTTTCTAAGTATTGGTCATCTCATAGATCTACATTTTCTTTAACAAGATTTTCCACAGCAAAAAGCAAAGGTTGATCCAGAAACAAGAAAACCCATGGAAGATATCTAGTCTTTTCCCAGAGATCCACACAACAGAACAGGGTTTCCTCCTTGATGGTCCCTTTATTTATTTTATTTTCTCTCAACAGCCATAGACAAAATGTTGATAAAGTCAAAAGATGAATTTTATCTCCCATTCTCTCAGTCTTCAGGTAAAAAGAAGCTTCCTGGAAAGGTTTATACATTTCAGGATGTCTGGACCCACTGGATTCTCAAAACAAGAGAGTGCCAAGTAATATCCATTGAATTTAGGTCACACTCATCTATGGGATTATGAAAGGAGGATATGCAACTCGCCACATATCCAAACTTCACACTACACTGGTGATACAGATTAGTGCTTGTAAGATAGACGCTGTTGAAAAGATAAAACTCCTTCCTGTATAATTGTAAAATCCATTCTATAAGTTCCCTAGCTGAGAAGAAAACTATTGTGCTTACATTGTATACAGAATGGCACCTGGGGGACATCTCTTCAACAACAGTTGCTAAATCAAGATAACTACTGTCCTAGGAGACCCTGGATGAAGACCCAGGAAGAACAGACCCTTTCTATGTCCCAGCTTGTCTGGAAAGTGCTTTTGTATTCCCAGAACCGTAAAACATGTTAAATTGAGTTATTTCACTGCTATTGTAAGCTTAAATAAAATCCAGGCTACTCTTCAAATCCAAGAGCCCAGCTGCTTCAAGATAGACCCCATGTTATCCTGCCATTTCCACACAGATTGCGTATCAGCTCCTTGTGCAGTCAGGCCTTGCGCAAAACTGAATAGCAAACCTGCTGCTTCTGCCAAGACAAAACTTCATGTCGTTATTCTAACAAGTGCAGCAACAAACAAAGACAAAAGAAAGAAATCTCCACAACTGCATCTGATCAAAAGTAAATAAAATATATATTCCTGACACCAGATCTTGAAGGCCCAATGGTGCTCAGGGCTGACAAATCATGCCAAGTACAAAGTTCTAAGCTTCGACACAAAAAACTTAATCCACCTGTCAGAAAAACAAAGAACATCCAAAGCCAAACAGCACCACTTTATTTGGTTGAATACTTCAAAAAGAGTGGAATTGCAGTGAGGACATCATCAGTAAGGACAGGAATGAACTGACCTTGACATATGCTAGGTAATGCTCGCACTTTTCCTGCATGTAAGTCAGTTCTAACTTCTCTGTGATCTGCCCCGCCGTCTCTCCAGAAGTCACAAAATAAACTCTGGGTTGCTGGCTCTTTTCCTTCTTTGCCACATCAGCAGTCAAGTTATAATTCAAACCTGTTTTAAAAAGGAAGAAGAAAACAGAGGATGTCAGTGAACAATAGTTATTTTCTAACCACCTATGAATGGATCCTGTTGCCCCCAGGGCATGTGTGCTTCAAGAAAGGTCAACCCTTGAAGGCTCTCAATCACCAAGTTTCCTGTGACTGCACAAAACCAAATCCAATTACTAATGTACTTCCAAGTTTTGTGTTGCTGCGTTCCCCAGCCCATCCTTTCCCATCGGAAATTATGTGTAAAAATAAATCTAGGCATGCATGCTTAATAAAAGTAAAGAAACAAAAGATAAACTATGTTGTTAACAGAGAAACAAAAAAACACAATACAAACAACAACAGCAGCAGCCTTGAGCTCTGTTTTCCTTCTAAAACGACACAAACCAAGCAAATATCAACCAGGATGTGGCACTTTCTGACAATTACTTTTGATGATTTGCAGTCATCTTAACATTCACACTTTAACTAGAGGTTGCTGCCTTTCAATCAACATCCCCCTCCTAGATGTTACACATACCTAGCAGTTCATAGAAGACATACCCAAAGACTAATGAGCTGTATCTCTGTAAACTCTATTTCCTGTTATTCTACAGGATAAGCAGCTTAACACAAGTGGTTGGTTTGTGACTAGATACATGTGTCCAAAAGGAAACTTACTTGTTACCTTAAGGAATTATACAGCAACTGATTAATCCAAGCTGAGTATACCTTTCTTTCTGACAAATGCAACAACAAAAGGAGCAATGAAACTGAACAGAAGCATGAATGTTCTGCTGCTTTCTACTGACAAGGAAACACAAGTGAGGTCCTTTCACTCATCACAAACCACAGCCTATACTGATTTCAGCTGTTATCAAGGCAATAATGGGAATACCATGAGATTGGCTCACTCTAAATGGCTTAATTAGATGCTAATCCTCCTAAAGGACAGCCAGCACCAGCTTCTCTGCTGATTAGTTAAATATGTAGGATGTTTGCCAAATTATGGCTTGGGCTTTTGTTTATATTTTAAGTCCTAAATGATTGATACCATATCATATGCTGCCCATAAATGTAAACTTTCGTTTTTAAGACAGAATGTTATAAACAGTCAATGCAAACTTTCAACATTCCTGGACTGAGGTGTCCTATAACAGATTTCAGCAAGGAGCCTGCTGGGTTTTGGTGTGGTTTCATTTGGTTTGGTGGTGGTGAGTTTGGGGTTGGTTTTTTTAACCAATTTAAATCCTAATCTCTCTAACTTAACCAATGCTGCCAATGCTGTCACCTCCAATCATTTCTCCACCAAACTTTCAATACTTTGAAGAACTTACTTTGAAGTCTCTAAACATTCATAATTCACATAATTCAAAATGACCTCGCTTCCACTTGCAGCGTGCTGCATCCTGATGAAAAACTCACTTAAGTTCACATACAACCACCAGAGACGTGCCCTTGGTAGCAAGAAAAGACACAGCTGAGGAATCAGCCTAACTACCATCACAGGGCTCCACCTGAACTTTTTTTGCTTGCTGCTGGCAGAATAACTTGCTTAGAAGGATAATACTTAGAAAGTGCTTCAAACTCTACCAAGCTCAGCACCAAAACTCCCACTGAAGTGGTGTTTGCCCAGACCCACTGAAGAGCACCACCCATACAGAAACACAGGGGTTAGCCTATTTAAAACGCCGTCAATCTCTTTTTTTGTTCCTTTTTAACATGCTTACATCCCACACCCATCCCCAATTGTCTCCCATCTGCTTTTGAGATCTCACATGCATGCACACATGATGAGATCTCTACCGGTGTCCCAAGCATAAGACAAGAAAACCCATTAGCAAACCCAGGCCCTGCAAAGGCAGAGGCAAAAGCCCCTTGGGAAGACACAGCCCTCTTCACAGGACGATGTATGACTGACACTGAACAATTTCTTGTGGTAGGGAGGGAGATGCATCCCAGCACGAGGCCTGTAGCAGCAGTCGTCTGAGCAAAGCCACCCCAGCTACTGTCTCTGAAACAGCAGTAATGTTTTCAATCAAGCAGCGCAGTTCCCATCCTCTCCCGCGCCTCCTCTTTATTTTGACAACTTGTTTCTATGTTATAGCCAGTGATGTCACATCACTGGAAAAACTGAAATACCATGAGTAAGGATTTTTTCTTTCAACCTTCCTTCCAAAAAGCAACAAGGGAGCAGATAACTCACCAAATTTAGCACTGCTGGTGGTGTAAGTTCCTCCTGCTCGATCCAGCAAGAGACTGGAAGGCAAGTAAATTAACTCTTCCAGGTAATGCCTTCAAATATTTGTACAGCAGCTTTAAACCGGTCTGGTTAGAAATGTTTCTGGGCATCTGACCACCTAAACTTCACATGATCAATACAGAACTCCAGCATGAGCTCCGAGGAAGGGCTTGATTCTTCTGACCACAACCATTCCATTTCCGTAACTGAAATAAAATGCTAGCTTTGCTAGCGCTCCCCCTGAGAAACTTTTGGTCATATCTACAAGAGGACCACAAGCCAGCAGACCAGGAAAGTTACTTCAACCAGTAACAGATGCACAAAGTAACTGGCAGCAGACATCTCATAATAGATTTTCACCCCAAGTAACACAACATACTCATGATGCAAGATTCCTCCCCTCACAGGCTGAAGGGAGAAGGCTGGAGAAGAGAAGGCTCCAGAGAGACCTTATAACAGTCTTCCAATATCTACAGGGGCTACAAGAAATCTGGAGGACTTTTTACAAGGCCTGTAATGACAGGACAAGGGGGAATGGCTTTAAACTGACAGAGGGAAGATTGAGATTAGACGTTAGGAAGAAATTCTTCCCTGTGAGGGTCTTGTGGAAGGTGTCCCTGCCCATGGCAGGGAGTTGGAGCTAGATGAGCTTTAAGGTCCCTTCCAACCAAACCATTCTATGAAGGCAGCCTTGAAGCAGAAAGGAATGAGGAGAGATTAAAATTGGGCAGCGGCATCCCATGAGGAAAATGGGAACCACAGCTGGCTATGTTAATGGAAGGGTTACAAACCCTGAGCCAAGCCAGCACATCTCTTCATCACCCACTCAGATGATACTACAGCACAGAAAAAGCAGGCAACAAAATGCTCAGCAGGAATAAGCCCATCCAGAAGGGCTTGTTAAACTACTAGCTACAGTTCTGATTCATGGGGGAGGAGGGAAGTGGAAATGTCACACAGAGAAAATGAAGAACTTACTAAATAATAACTAAACAACATTGGAAGAGGAATGTCTTTCTTTACTGTCTCTACCAGTAATTATGAGGAGGAAATAATCCATGAACTTTGCTTGCAGAGAAAATTCTTAAGTAATGAAAGTATTATCAAAAATTGCCCTAGCAAATGATAACATATAGAGGACATTCCCCACATCCTCTTTCAAAAAGCTTTCCTTTTCCCCTTACTTGTTCCAAACCTTGTTTCAAATCCTCTCTCATAGCGTTGTCCCTAGCTTCTAAGTAGGGAGCCATCCTTGCTGCTCCATACACCAAACAACACATCCCTACAGCATCCATGCTTCTGAGGTATTCAGAGGGTAGCTCTGACACAGGCCTGCATCCAAGCAGACCGGAAAAATGAGATACAGACAGAAATACTCCTCATGCACCAAACTACAGCAGGATCCAGGTGAGAAGAGGAGCATCCATTTTTGTCAGGTTTTAGATCAAGCATGTGTCTTCAACCCTAGAAACATATTCTGAATGCAAATATCAGCCAACCTATTATTCCACACTAACTCTCTTACCAGTTTTTCAGGCAATAGTATCTGGGACATGAGAACTACACCAGAAATGGATCAACACACAAGCAATGCACATCTGAAGTAAAGAGTATAGGGGAAACTTTGAAGCCGTTTTAACGCATCTGCCTAACTCTAGCCAAATGCCCAAACCCCTTCGTTTTCATAGCTACTAAAATTCACCTAATTCTGACACTGGCACTATTATCATTGTTGTTATTATTGTAGAGGAAATTATCCAGACTGTGGGCACAAGTTTACTTCCATTCTCCTGCAAGGATGAACACAGAATCAGCACGTGATGTACAGAGATGTCAGCAACCTCTGTCTTCTTGTCCTGGTCACCCAGAAGAGCACTGTCTGAAAAGGCTGAAGCCTGCTCATCCAGGCTAGGAAATGCCTTTCTCTCATCTCCTGCCTTTCCTGCATATACAGAGACCCCAGGGTAGACAAGGCAAATACCATTCAAGCGAGGGAAAACAGCCTGAGCGAGATTCCAGGGTGAAAGAGTGAAAACTTAAAATGTTTCTCACACATCCAGATGTACCAGAGGCCCTCATGTTGGTGGGAGTATGACGAGAGGCTCATCTCTCCCAGCAAGAGCCAAGGCAGAGTGACGGGTCAGACAATGCCTGGCAAGTAGCACAGAGCACATGCTTCACTTGGGCATGGCTCTTTGTACAGACGAAAACATTCCAGCACAAATCCATACTTCTGAAGACCATAGTCTGCAAACAGCATGCAGAAAATGGATGGGAATTATATGGTCATTGACACTATCAAGCAGTATCAATAAATCCAGACCCTCAGATAGCTACTCCATACACTGAACAGCCCAGTATTGCAACTACACTGCATGGGAAAGGTTTCTATGCAAGTGTGAGGCAGTGCTAGATGAACACTTTATTTCATGTGCCCATTAACAAAATAACTACACATTCACATGAGCACTGAAGACACATATTTGCACAGAAGAATGCTGCCTGCCTGTTCAGCTTGGCTTTCTAAATGTTATGTAGTAGGTGACCAACTTCAGCTGCCCAGAAGCAAGAGCAATGCCCAGCCAATAAGCAGCTGCCCTCAGCATCTGCACTGACAAGCCTTAAGGAAGTAGCATTCCCAAAGAGAACTGTGTTCTCAGCCTCTAACTTAACAGGCTGACCCCAGACATCCAAAGATGAGACAATCCCAACACTTTGACATAGTATTTTAACAGCTCCATATGTCTTTCAGAGTTCAAACTGGACAACAATTTATTCATAGGGATATTCTATTTTTTCCCTACATTTAACCCCACAGGAGAGGAACTGTTGCAATATTTCCATGAATTGTTCCACCCTTTGTTAATTGATACTCTTCAACTGCAACATAATTAAAGTAGCCTGACTGTTGGATTGCAAACTGAAAGCTTACTTGAGATATTTTATCCAAATCATATCCCCAAGTGGTTTTATACAGTCAGATAATTCTGGCTGCAAAGTTTTCAAGACAAATCACTTTGCTAAAAGCATTGTATTAAAGGACAATGGTTGGAAGTTTTATAATCATTTACTTCACAGTAAAAAAATTCCTTATAATGAGATGGATGTTGCTGAAGAAGATGCACATGTGCATTTCATCACAACAAATAATCAGGGGTATGCTTTGTATGACAACACAGGGGAAATCAACTGGCTCTTACAAGTCGTGAGGAAGAGGAAGATAGGTCTTACACAAACACGGGGAGCAGATATTTCGACTGGAAAAAAAGGCAGCTCACTTGTTAGCCACAGGTCCAGAGATACGAAATTAAAATGAAGGAAACATTTTGAACAGTACCCCAGAATCATAAGAAAACCCAGATACCCAGAAAATCAATTCAGTGATTTTCAGAAAGCAATTAGCACCCAAGGAGCACTCGGAGATAAGTGTTTTCTTAACTGGCAGAGTAACAGGCAGTACAAAAACCACTTTATCAAAGCATGTATTTTCTCCTGAAAGTCATCATTTACAGGGAGCGAAAACATGCAAAAATAGAAACTGAAGTCTCAGATGCACCGCTATGTTAGAATCCAGGCGAACCTTAAATTTAGTCACTCCACTTCTTTGAGCTGCTCAGGTGAAAGAGTGACAAGCTGCAGAGAGCAACTTCAGACGCAGCTTGTAGTTCTCACTCTGAGTGAATGGTGGGAGAAGTAGCAAGAAGCTTTTTTATTCTCCAACTCATTTAAAATTCAAATACTGCAGCAGGCTCTGCATACGGGGATTCATATATGAAACTCTCACCTTTCTTGATCCGCAGTTCAGAAAGGCTGGGGATCCAATGGCTTTTAGGGTTAAATCAGGCTCATCAATTTCATCTACTATGCATAGGATTTGTAGGGACAGCAGGGTAAGCAGAATGCAGACAATGGTTGGAAGGACTGTTCAGATTAGTTCAACTTCCTGTGCATCGACTGTGTTTGAGGACAGTTTTTCTATTAATATGAGTGTTAGTAGATAGAAGACTAAGCTGCAAATTGCCACTATAAAAGCAAGGTCTATAACAGAATATAACTATAAGAGGATGCCATTCCTAAGGCATGGCAAAGATAAAACATCGTGGCCGAACTAAATAAACCCAGACCTTACAATATTTAGAAACACTCTATCTATCCCATACCACTTCTCACAATACCTCAGACTTGTAAACACTGGTGTGTAAAAGACATAAGTAATGTTTTAAGGCAGCCAAGATAAAGGCTTGCATAATTACACACCTTACACAGTTTCATTCACCTAAGAAACTCCATGTGTTTTACAGAGACTAACCAACCTGGCAGATATTCTTGCTATCAGTAAAAAACTGGGCTATTCATAATAATTTTACAGACAGGTAAACTGACACACATAAAAGTTCATGTCTGGTAGGAATTCAAATTTATAGTGCTCTGCTTCAAGAGCTTGTTGTGGGCTTTAAAAAGCTACTAATCCAGAGCAAATCACACCTGCTTTCTGATAACACTGATAGAGGATATGGATACAGAAATGTGTTATCAAGTGGTAAACAGGGAATATGAACTTAAAAAGCATAATTTGCTTCTGATTCAGTTTTTCTGTCCCTGCAGTAAGCTCAAGGACACATTTCCTTCCTCTCACTGAGGAAGAAACTGCCCCACTATTATGTCAGCCTCATCAGAAGGTAAAAACATGCCCAAAACAGGGACTTTCCAACTTTCTGGAATTGTGTAGTCCAGCTCACCCCAAAACGACTTACTTCACATCAAAGCTCTGTTCCTGACTACAAAGGCAGTCAGATCAACCTGCTAGCATGCCCCTGCCCAGCACTGGCACCGGAACCTTACCTATTTCTCCAGGAACACGCTTGCCACTGAAGCGAAAGCATGTCGTGACATTGAGGCAGTTCACTGGTTGCAAGCCATCATGGCACTGAGGAGCTGTGATATTGATGGACGCAGGCAGGAAAATGGAGATATCCATGGTAATGACAGGCCTAGATCTGGTCATCAAAGAGAAGTGAGATTGAGTTCAGATGGAAGTTTTCAGCCAAAAGAAAATCACATAAATTTGATAAACTGCACAATTTGAGGCAGACATGAGCAGTGTTTGAACTGTAACATAAATTAGCACTTGTCCTAGCTGGCAAAGACTACCAGTGTCTGAATGAAAACTGTCATGTCGGCTTGAGGTTCAGTGCTCAGATGCAGACTGCAGGCAGGCAGCTGGAGAAAATTATAATATATAATAGTAATCATCACAAATAACAAAATTAGCAGCACAACAGCAATCAAGGACGAGATCATGCAAGTGAGACTGTTTGCTAAGCAGCCTGGATGGTCAGGAACATGTAGATAGAGAGCTTAGGTTTCCAAAGAGTGGTCTACAGTCTAGTTTGTTACCTGAAAGTCAAAGAGTGAGCATAGGGATAGGAGATACATAATTCATACATAATTTTTTTGAGTGTAAGAGGGACAAGAGACACCAAATTCATGTTTTCTGGAGGAGGGAACATTTGGCTTATTCCCTTCCAGTGAGTGGTAAGGACTGAATCCTCTCTTGAAGCCTCTGACCTCTCTTTCAGGAGTTACCCAGTGCACTGTGAATGAAACCTTTCTGCCCTTGCAACTCTGGCACCAGGTTATTGCTATGACTATCCCCAGCTGAAGGTGACCTTGCAGAGCAAGCCAAGTGCCATCAGAGCCTAGGTGGGTCTCCTCTCTCACACAACACAGAAGCCCTGCCAGATTGGTTGGGAAAAGTAGGACAGAATCCCAGGCTTGCCCAAGCATCCCCAGAGCATGGCTTCAGCCCAAAATTTCACTGTTTTTCTTCATGGTTTTAATTCTGTACATGTTCAACATGAACACGTTCTTCCAAAACTAACTCCAGTAGTGAAAAAAAAATGCGCAGCAACCAGCAGATTCACTTCTAAAGTAGTCCCAGCAGCCATGAGAGGCCAGACCACATAAGTAAACCACCTCAGGACTCTCACTCCATAAGCCACTTAATTTAGAGGCAGGGGAGAGGAGGGAGAAGAGAGCAGGGATTGAGGTTACACCTAATTCATATTGACTGGAACAAGATTTACATCCATCTCTGAGGCAGCTGCTCAGACTCTTTTACCACAGACTGAAATAACAGTATAAGTTCATATTCTGAGATGGAGGATGAAGATAAATGCTAACCCTAGAAATATATACAGTAACGGGGAGGAGGGAAGAGTGAGCTTCCTAGGATCATTTCACACCTTTGGAAAAAAAATAAACCTCTTTCCAAATGCTTGGGGAGACAAAGAGTAAATGCTAGTAACTGGGCTAGAAAAACATTTCTCCTAGGAAAAAAGTACTCCTCCAGTCATGATGCACTCTGTGATTTTTCCTTAATGTTAGCTCACTTGGTTATTCACTGGGGAAAAAGCAGTGCATCTGTCAAATGGCCATACAAACACATGAGCACTACGGCGACGATCTGCCCCAAGTCATCGAGGCTTCCACCAAAGCCTTTAATATCACTTGGCAAAACTTCTGTTTGTTTTGGCAAAAGGACTTCAAGAAGGCTTCTAGAAGGATGAGGAGGGAAAAAGAGAAAAAGCTGATTTCTTTATCCTACTCTTCTTTATCCAAACAGAAAGAGGGACACACTGCAAATTAGCAGTAGCAGTCATTAATCAGGCTGCCCACAGTCTGTCGGTAATGCACCGATTTCCTCTGAAATGCACAAGCATGAAAGCATGGACAGAGGTCACCAGGCTGTTGCAAAGTAAGTTGTTTTAAACATCACAGCGTTTCAGGTAGCCTTCCTCTCCTACAAGTAACAAGGCAGGAGAAGAACACAGTTTTCTTGCTGGCAATTTCAGAGATGTGGGGCTGCAAGATCCCACCTGAGGAAGGCACATGCGCATGATAAAGTAGCAGAAAGCTCTTCAGAAGACTTGACAATCAAGACCATTTCTCCTCCTCTCTCCTTTTTTCTTTTTGTTTTGTTTAACTATTTCCAGTGGAAACAGTCAAGTTTTTCCTGTCTTGAACAGGAATCAGGCTGGCACGGCCACTCCGCAGCTCCAGCATTTGTTTTGCCAGTCTCACCACATCCCTGTATCTTCCATTAAGATGCAGGAGTCCCTAGTGACTTCTACTTCTAATGACATCTAGGTATTGACAGGATTTTGCTATTAAATATTAACAAGTGTAACGATGCAGCTACTGGCAAAATTCAAACTTCTCATTCCCTTCCCCAGGTCTGTGTATCTCAAGCCCACTCCTACTTTAGCTCTCCCCCTGCATAATTTGGTGAACCAAGCTGCCACACCTCTCCCCATAAGATGGAACAAACAATTGCACTTAACTCATATACTTGAAACAGCAGCCAAAATCCTGTGTGCATTGAAAATGACTTTATATTTCATTTCCCTGAAGACTCCTATTTCATTCTGAGTCCCATTATAACTCGCAAAATTACATCCTGGCATCTGACACAGCTGGCTTGTTGCTTGACTGTGTTCCCTTAAATCATAATTTATTTACTTTATGTAAATGTAAGAACAATAAAAAAGCCTTCTCTCACATTCAGAGCAACCTTTCTAAAGAGGCACTAAGATGCAACACATCTTCCAGCTCTAACCCTTTGTTTTCTTCATAGGCCTGGCTGTCCTACATATTATCATCTCACTGAACTGTGTAAATTCTTTGACGTTATCCATGTCTAAGGTTCTGCTTAAAAACTTATCCAGCTCTCTTCTTCTGAACACAGTAAGCCAGGCAGAAAACTGAAGTGGTGGAGGACTTAGACCATGTAAGATATAAGCAGAAAATAGACAAAAGACAACAGCAGATGAAAAAGACATTCATCTCACCTCAGAAGGACCACATTGTCTGACAAGAAGGCTCCAACAGTCATATCTGCAATTTTTATAACATTGAGAACAGTTAAAAAGGAGGCATAGGTTCAGTTCTCTCAAATCAGTTGCTAAATTGCAGAGCTTACATATCTAAACACAAGCATTTTCCTGACCCAAATCAACGAGTTGGTCCCCTTGAACATCATTATGCCACAAGCATTATAACTGCAGAATTAGGTCCGTGACATTACTTCTCTTCTACTTCATTGCTTGATTTTTATTATTACTACTATTCTGTTTCTTTCTGTTTTTGTTTTGAGATTGCCATCATGACTGAGCAGCTTGCAAGAAACTTACAGCCTTAGAGAGATGCTGAAATCATAGAATAGAATCATAGAATATCTCAAGTTGGAAGGGAC